>SJYG01001527.1:7607-76240 GCA_006410535.1 Litocranius walleri
GTGTATGGGGAGAGAGAGGCTACAGTGATGGCTCCCCCTTCTGTATATGATGCAGCAGTAGCTTTCTGTCTCTCCAAAGGCATTCCTGGCTGTAGATTTCCTCCCTCCTGTCCCCTTGGGTTGTCTCTCCATAGTCAACAGCAGTCCTAACCTCGGGATTCCTCTCCAATCTTCACACTCCAGCTCCCAGCCACTGTTCATTCTAGTGGACTCACATTACTGTCCTGGGTACATAAGGCCATGGCATGGATCATCTGTGTGATTCTCACTCCATTCAGACTGTCAAAGATAAGCTGTCTCAGAGAGCTTCAAATGTTTTCCTTCTGTCCCAACCAATTGTCCTGGATGCAGGGATCTCTTCGCTACTTCAGTTCCCATACTCCTGGGTGCAGGTCAGATCCTGCTTGCTCTCCTCCTCCTTCTCCCTTCTTGCATCCTACCAAGTTGTGCATGGATCTACTATATATTCCTTTCTGGTGGTCAGGAATGTCTGCCAGTACTCACCTGGTGCTCTGTGAGGACTTCTGCATCTGACAATGTATTCCTGTACATCTATGCAGAGAGGTCCACTTACTCCTCCACAATCTTCTGTTGAGGCTGTTTTATATTTTTTAATCCATAAAATCTAATTTTATTTAGTTTTAAATATTTTTCCAGCTTTACTGAGATACAATTGATGGATAATATTTTGTAAGTTTAAGGTGTACAACAATGATGATTAAAAATGATTACCACAATAGAGTTATTAAACATATGTATCAACTCACATAATTACAATTTGTTTATGTATGACTAAAATATTTAAGATATATTTCCTTAGCAACTTTCAGCATATAATACAACATTGTTAACTATTGTCACCTTGCTTTACATTAGATCCCCAAAACATATTCATCTTATAATTGGAAGTTTATATACTATGTCCAACATCTCCCCATTTCTCCCACCCTTCATACTCAGGCAATCAACATTCTACTCTCTGCTTCCAAGGTTTTTATTTCACATGTAAGTAGGATCACACAGTATTTGTCTTATCTGCTGATTTCATTCAACAACATGTCTTCAGTGTCCCTCCATATTTTCACAAAGGACAAGCTTCCCATCTTTTATATGGCTAAATGATATTCCAAAGAACCTTCGCATTTTTACAGTGAGTTACTTGTTTTTTGTTACTGAGTTGTAGAAATGTCTTACATATTTTACATATTTGCTTCTTATGAGATATAGGATTCTCAAATATTTTCTCCCTTTCCATAGGTTACCTTTTCATTGTATTGATTATTTCCTTTCATTGCAGAAGCAATCTGGGTTTGGAAATTAAAGTCCTGGACTTCAAGCAGATGTCATGATAGGATAAGATTTAACTTGCCTGATAACTTTTGATTACTTCCTATTGGAGGCATGAGTTTCCATTTTACAACTTTGACCACCTCACTGGACAGACATTGTCTACAATAGTCCTCTATCTAAATAAAGAAAGAGAGAGACTCAAAAGAGTCTGACTGTTTTGCCATTCCTGGCAAGGCACATTTATATGAGTGAAGTCTTAGAAGTCCAACAATCAGATGAATACCAGAGACTGAACTCAGTCCATGCCATGTAGAACAGAACTGTTAAGTTCTATCTAAATTAATACACAGTCAGATACAAAACAGTTTATGGTGAGATATAGTCCTGTATGCAGACAAACAGGATTGTGTATCTTTTTTTAATATAAATTTATTTATTTTAATTGGAGGCTAATTACAATATTGTATCTTTAAACATATACCTGTGTATAGCAAGGTACAGCCCTGTGTGTACAGAATACAGGCCTGTGTGTCACCATATGGAATACATATGCATATACATATACAAGTAGATCCATATAGGTAATCAGATACTGATTGATCCATGTGTTGTCAGACAGACCTGTGTTCACATATGTGAAATTGAATACACATTAACATAACATTGAATATATATATACATGTGGTCATACAGATCCACATGAGACTGTATACAGATCTGAGCATGTGGTAGGATCACACTCGTTTATTGGCGAATACAGCTCTATTAATGTTTGGATACAGATGATTGCAGACATGAACATCACCAAATGGACAATAAAAGAATCATATTGATTATATTATTTGAAGTCAGAGATAGATATAGTGAGCAAAAACAAAACCTGGAACTGACTGGCCTGGATCAGACTTATTGGAAAACCCAGGCTAACTTGAAGAAAGTAGGGGAAACCACTAGGCCATACAGGTATGACCTAAATCAAGTCCCATACAGTGAAGGTGACAAATAGATTCAAGGGATTAAATCAGGTAGACAGAGTGCCTGAACTATAGACAGAGGTTAGTAATATTGCACAGGAGATGGTGACAAAAACCATCTTAAAGAAAAAGAAATGCAAAAAAGCAAAGGGTTTCCTTGAGAAGGCTTTGCAAATAGCTCAGGAAAGAAGATAAACAAAAAGAAAAGGGGAAATGGAAATATATACCAAACTGAATGCAGAATTCCAGATAATAGCAAGGAGACATAGGAAAGACTTCTTAAATGAACCAAAGAAGTAGAGGAAAGCAGCTGAATGGGAAAAACTAGAGATCTCATCAAGAAGATTGGAGACATCAAGGGAACATTTCATGCAAGGATGGGTATGATAAAGGACAGAAATTGTAAAAACCTAACCAAAGCAGAAGAGGTTTAGAAGAGTTGACAAGAATACACAGGAGAACTATACAAAAAAGTCTTAATGACTGAGATAATCATGATGATGTGGTCACTCATTTAGAACCAGACATCCTGGAGTGTGAAGTCAAGTGAGGCTTAGGAAGCAATACTACAACCAAAGCTAGTGAAAGTGATGGAATTCCAGCTGAGTTATTTCAAATCCTAAAAGATGATGCTGTAGAAGTGCTTCACTCAATGTCAGTAAATGAAAAACTCAGCAGTGGCCATAGGACTGGAAAAGTTCAGCTTTTATTCCTACCCCAGAGAATGGCAGTGTCAATGAATATTTAAACTACTGAGAAATTTCATTCATTTTGTATGACAGTAAAATTATTCTCACAGTCCTTCAAGCTAGGCTCCAGCAGTATGTGAACCAAGAACTTCCAGATGTACAAGTAAGGTTTAGAAAAGGCAGAGAAACCAGAGATCAAATTGTCCACGTCTATTGGCTAATAGAGAAAGCAAGAGAATTCCAGAAAAACAATTTTGCTTCATTGACTATGCAAAAATATTTGTGTGAATCACAACAAACTGTGGAAAATTATTAATTTGTTGTTGGAATGCCAGACAACCTTACCTGACTCCTGATAATCCTGTATGTATAAAAGATGATGCTGTAGAAGTGCTTCACTCAATATGTCAGTAAACGAAAAACTCAGCAGTGGCCATAGGACTGGAAAAGTTCAGCTTTTATTCCTACCCCAGAGAATGGCAGTGTCAATGAATATTTAAACTACCGAGAAATTTCATTCATTTTGCATGACAGTAAAATTATTCTCACAGTCCTTCAAGCTAGGCTCCAACAGTACGTGAACCAAGAACTTCCAGATGTACAAGTAAGGTTTAGAAAAGGCAGAGAAACCAGAGATCAAATTGTCCACGTCTATTGGCTAATAGAGAAAGCAAGAGAATTCCAGAAAAACAATTTTGCTTCATTGACTATGCAAAAATATTTGTGTGAATCACAACAAACTGTAGAAAATTATTAATTTGTTGTTGGAATGCCAGACAACCTTACCTGACTCCTGATAATCCTGTATGTTGGTCAAGAATCAACAGTTAGAACCACACATGAAACAAACAATTGGTTTTAAAATGGGAAAGGCATATGATAAGGCTGTATATTGTCCCCCTGATTACTTAACTTATAAGCAGAGTACTTTATACAAAATGCCAGTCTGAATGAATCACAAGTTGGAATCAAGATTTCTGGGAGAAATATCAACAACTTCAGATATGCATATGATAGCACAATAGAAGAATGTGAAGAGGTACTAAGAAACTAATTGATGAGGGTGAAAGAGGAGAGTGAAAAAGTTGGCTTAAAATTCAACATTCAGAAAACAAAGATCCTAAGAAAATTTAGATCATTTCATGGCAAATAGAAAGGGGAAAAGTAGAAGCAGTGACAAATTTTCTTTTCTTAGGTTCCAAAATCACTATGGCCAGTGACTGCAGCCAAACGATTAAAAAATGCTTTCTCCTTGGAAGTAATGACAAACCTAGACAGTATATTAAAAAACAGAAACATCACTTTGCTGACAAAGATCGATATAGTCAAAGTTATAGTTTTTCCAGTAGTTAGGTACAGATGTGAGAATTGGACCATAAAGAAGGCTGAGTGCAGAGTAATTGATTATTTGAATTGTGGTGTTGGAGAAGACTCACAAGAATCCCTTGGACTGCAAGGAGATTAAACCAGTCAATCATAAATCTACTCTGAATATTCATTGGAAGGACAGATGCTGAAACTGAAACTCCAGGACGTTGACCACCTCGTGCGAAGAGTTGATTCACTGGAAAAGACTCTGATACTGGGAAAGATTGACAGCAAAAAGAAAAGTGGGCAGCAAACAATGAGATGGTTAGACAATATTACCAAATCAATGGCCATGAATTTTAGATAATGCTAGGAGATAGTGAAGGACACAAAAACTTGGTGTGCTTCAGGCCATGAGGTTGCAAATAGTTGGACACAACTTAGCAACTGAACAACACGACACATATGTCCATGGTTTTGTGGACTGTACCATAATTTATGCCAGCAAAAGAGAGTAGGGTCTTTCTGCCCAACTCACTGAAAATGTTAATCTAATGTAAATAAGAGAATCCTTTCTTTATATAAGATAACAAAAATTCAGGACTTAAGTACAATTGATGGAGGTAGTTACAAATTTTTATTGAGACACCAATCAATTCATCACAATATATTTTATTCCGGGTGGGAAACCAAGATATTAAAGCATGCAATTTTTCTTAAAAATATGTAGAATAATGACATTATAAATGTATTCATTTTGTTAATGAAAGAAATTGAAGATGTCACAAAGAAGATAAACTATGTTCTTGAACTGAAAGAATCAGTATTGCTAATATGACTGTCACACGAGTGTATGTTCCCCGGTTCTTTGTCTCATTACAACAAAGATTTGGAGCAACGGACATTAGAGCCCTCAGCACGTCACAGCTCTAAGGTCTTACACAAACCGTGTTACAGCTCTTAGGCAAATCAGTGTTACAGCTCTATTTTATTTAGAAGATAGCAGGAGAATGGGAGGGGGAGAGAGAGAGAGAGAGAGAAAGAGCACATGCACTCGGGAGAGAAAGAGAGAGAGACAGAGAGACACGCACGTGGGAGAGGAAGAGAGAGAGAGATTTGGTTCTTCCTTTTATATGTTTTCTTCCACCTGGGCCCGCCCTATGCAAATTGGGCTTAGCCAGGAGTGCTGTTTGTTCTACCTGAAGTCTTCACTCTGGTCCTCAGACCTTCCTTTGACCTTCCTTGTTTAGCCACCACCATTTTGGACTCCATTTCCCTGTTCTACCTAACATTCCCCCCTCAAGAGATGGGAGGCCCAATTCTTTGGGAATAGGGGCATTGAGGTCTTTCTGGCTACTTCCTGCTGAACTGGGGTGGCGAGGGGTATTGGGCCTCCCCCTCTTGCTAGTCTCTAGCCTCAGAGTTCTTATAGCAGTGTCCATCTAACGGTGTGATATTTTTTCATGGTCGGCTGGAGTTTTATATCTTTGTTGAACTGGCACTGCATGTTGTAGCTTGTTGACCTGGGAAGAGACAAAAACAAGTTAGAAAACTGACAGTACATGGAATAATCATAAGCACCACAAGGACTAGTAGGGGTATTAGTCAATTTTAAATTCACATCACCAGGATGGATCAAGTCCCTCCCTTTCAGGGATAAGATCTACCTCCTGTCTGTTTTGGAGTACAATCTCTGTCAAGCTGCATTGGCTGTGTAGAGCTATCCTGAGAAATCTTATCCCCAGAAACCAGATTTTGGGGATGTTCATCAGAATGGCACTCATTGGTAGTCCTGAATAGGTATCTGAGATCTCCCAGGGGCTCACACGTGTGTTGAGTGTCCTTTTCTGTCTTCTTCCATGGCTTGACTCATGAGTAGTGAATCCAGGAGTCATGTCCTGGTACCTTGACTGTTGTGGGGGTAGAAAGTATTACAGGGTAGAGGCCCTTCCATGTGGGCTGGAGTTGAGCATTTGGAGACCCATATTTCCAGACTTTAATTAGGACTTGTGTCCCTAGAGCATATAGTGGTAACTCCTTAGAATCTTTTTGGGTCCTGGTTTATACCCCACAAGCGTATATCCTGTTGGAATTGCCCAATGGCCATGGTATAAGACTGGAGGGTCTGAACCTCTGGATCTAGGAAGAGGTCATTGACATAAACAAAAGGTCTCCCATATAGCATCTCATAAGGACTAAGACCAAGCTGTTCCTTAGAGGCAATGCAGGTGCGGAAGAGAGCTATTGGTAAAGCCTCTTTCCATCCCAGGGAGGTCTCTTGGGTTATCTTTTTTATAGCTGATTTTAAGAATTGATTGGCACAATGGAGATAATAAGTAATGCCCAATGCTTTTGAGACCCCTTGGGTGACCTTGGAAGTAAATGATGTCCCATTGTCACTTTGTAATGACCTGGGCAGACTAAATCTTGGAATGATTTCATGGAGCAGTTTTTTTACCACCTCCTCAGCCTTTTCAGTGTGGGTGCGAAAGCCTTCAATCCATCCTGTGAATGTATCTATCATGACTAATAGGTATTTATACCCTTGAGAAACTGGCATCTGGGTAAAGTCCATCTTCCAGTCCTCTCCTGGGTAGGTTCCACGTCGTTGGATGGGCTGGGCCAGATGGGGTCTTCGAGCTCCTTGAGGGCTGTTTAATTGGCAAGTGGGACAAGAGGAGACCACCTGTCTTATAGTTGTTTTGAAGCCTGTTCCTCTGAAGGACCTTTCTAGTAATCTTTGGAGGGCTTTTCCTCCTAAATGAGTAGTGGCATGTAAAGAGTTAACCAACTTCCATTGGAGGTTCCCAGGCAGAAAAAGGAGTCCCTTTTTTTGGAACCACCCCATATGATCTTCTTGAAAGCCCTCGCTCTTAGCTTTAAGAGTCTCACCTTCAGTATATGAAGGAGTTTCTGGCAAATTAGTCTGTGGAACTAAGGTGGCAACCCCTATTAGGTCATGGTTCTGTAATGCTGCTCTCCTAGCTCCCTGATCAGCTGCTTGGTTCCCTCGTGTCACTTCTGTGTCCCCTCTTTGGTGTCTTTTACAGTAGGAGACTGAAACCTCGGTGGGCAGATGGACTGCCTCCAAGAGCCAAAGAATATGATCACCATATTTGATTGGGGACCCTCGGGTGGTCAAGTGGCCCCTTTCTTTCCAAATAGCAGCATGAGCATGTAGCACCAGAAAGGCATATTTGGAGTCAGTGTAAATGGCTATTTTTTTTCCTTTTCCCAGCTCTAAAGCTCGAGTCAGGGCTATGAGCTCAGCTAATTGGGCTGAAGTACCTGGTGGTAGAGGCTCAGCCTCTATGGTCTCAAAATTGGAGACTACTGCATACCCGGCTCTTCTTTTTCCATCCAAGACAAAGCTGCTTCCATCAGTGTACCAGATTTCCTCAGGATTGGTCAGAGGATCTTCTGACAATCCTTCTCGGGGTTTTGTCCAGTGGTCCAAGGTTTCTAGACAAGAGTGAAAGGGGAGAGAGTCCTCGGGGGTAGGCAGGAGGGTGGCTGAGTTAAGAACCTCACAAAGGGATATAGTGAGGCCTGGATTTTCCATCAGCATTACTTGATACCTGAGGATTCTTTGATCAGACATCCATAAATGGCCTCTCCCATTTAGGGGTTGTTTTACTTGATGGCTGGTAAAAATAGTTTTCTCCCAAAGGAGAGTTTTAAAGCATCTTCTATCATGATTGCAATAGCTGCAAGATTTCGAAGGCAGGGGGGCCAGCCTCGGGTAGTTGGATTGAGCTTTTTGGATAAGTAAGCTACAGGCTGGGGCTCAGATCCCAACCTCTGAGTTAACACTCCCAAGGCTGTTCCCTCTCTTTCATGGACATAAAGTTGGAATGCTTTTTCTGGGTCTGGAAACCTCAAAGCAGGTGCCTGAGTTAAGGCCTGTTTTAGTGTAGCCTCTGCCTTCTTTTGAGGAGTTCCCCATATCAGTGGGATTGAATCATCTCGTCCCTTTAAGCTTTCATATAAGGGCTGAGCAATTAGACCATAGTTGGGTATCCAGATTCTACAATATCCAGTTAGCCCCAGGAAAGCTCACAATTGTTTTCGAGTCATGGGGGAGGGCAACTGGAGGATTCCTTGTCCCTGATCAGAGAACAGCCTCCTGGACCCTTGTGTAATCTGAACTCCTAAGTAAGTAACCTTTGTCTTGACCATCTGTGCCTTAGCACTGGAGACCTTATATCCTCTTTCTGCCAAGAAGTTTAGAACCTGAATTGCATGTTGTTGGGCTTTTTTCTCATCTGGAGAGCAGATTAGTAGGTCATATACATATTGTAATATTTTCCCATTAGGTCTCAGGTCCAGATCTAGGAGATCCCGGCTAAGGGCCTGTCCAAACATGTGGGGGGCTATCTTCAAACCCCTGAGGTAATACTGTTCAAGTCATCTGTTGGCGTTTTTCTCCTGGGGCCTCCCACTCAAAGGCAAAAATATATTGGGATTCTTTAGCCAGTAGTATGCAAAAAAATGCATCTTTGAGATCCAAGACTGTAAACTACTTGGCACTGAGTGGGATTTCTCCCAAGATTACATAGGGATTGGGTACTGTGGGATGGAGGGGGGGACTACAGCTTCATTTATGATCTGGAGATCTTGAACCATTCGCCAGGTTCTGTCTTTTTTCTTTACTGAGAGTATTGGGGTATTACATGGTGAACTTGTGGGGACCAATAGTCCACAAGCAAGGAATTTATTTATTAAAGGCTGTAGTCCCTTTGGAGCCTCTCTTTTGAGGGGGTATAGTTTCTGGTTAGGAAACCGAGTGGGATCTCAGAGGACAATGATGACCGGTTTGGCTTGGTGGGCTCGTCCAGGAATCCCCTGGTCCCATACCTGGGGGTTAATTTTGACTTCTCATAGTTTTTGGTCCCTCTCTATTGGAGAAGGTGTAATGGGTTCTTCAGTAGTAACCAGGAGCTGTAGAGCTCTAGTGGCTGAAAATCTTCCCATCACAAGGGTGGTCCCCAGTTTAGTGAGTATGTCTCTTCCCAATAAGGGAGTAGGACACTCAGGGACCACTAGAAACTGGTGGGAAAATTTGTCCATCCCAGCAACAAAGAAGTGCTCGGGTGAATCTTTTAGTAGTTGCTTTTCCTGTAGCACCCAAAATGGTACAGGTTTGGGAGGAGAAGGCTCCAGAGTAGGAGATCAAGACAGAGTAGGTAGCCCTTGTGTCAACCAAGAAATTTTTGGACCTACCTGCCACATCCAGTTGCACCCTTGGCTCCAGCCCCATGATGGTTATCTGTGACAGGCGGGCTGGCTGGAATGGGCCACTTTAGTCCTCTTGAACCATCGTGAGGGTAGGCTTGGCGCTTGACCTTGAGGCTCTTGGGTCCCGAGAGCAAAGTGCCGCCCAATGTCCCAGTTGATGGCATTTGTGGGAAGCCATTCTAGGAGACTTGTCACGGTTTGGACACTCTTTGGCTCAATGCCCTACCTGTCTACAGATCAGGCATTTACCTCGTGCCTTGTCCTTCAAGGACTCGGGGTTTGCCATAGAGCTTCTCTGGAGGGCAGCCAGCATCTGGGCATGGCTTGTCTCTCTTTCTCTCCTTCTCCTGGGCCTTGGCCTCCTTCTCCTGTTCTCTGTTATAAAAGGTGTTGGTGGCTGTCTGGACCATGTCATCTAAAGAGGCAGCAGGGTCCTGCTGTTGTAGCTGTTGTAATTTAATTAACTTTTGGAGTGCCTCTTTTAGCCTTTCCAAAAAGGCAATGGGGTTCTCTTTGGGCTCCTGAGTTATTGCTGA
The DNA here is from genome assembly GCA_006410535.1 of Litocranius walleri. NCBI lineage: Eukaryota > Metazoa > Chordata > Mammalia > Artiodactyla > Bovidae > Litocranius > Litocranius walleri. The sequence goes on from SJYG01001527.1 coordinate 17,643, forward strand.
GACTGGGCACAGTCCCACAAGCAATAGGCTTCCTTCTGTTTCCATGGGTGGACTTCCTTAAGGGTGAGTCTTTCTGAAGCTTATCCTTCCCAGAACTGTTGCAACCTGAGAGCCAGGCATCCCCGGGTCAGGGTGCAGATCCCCAGGCATGCTGAGGTGTGACAGCCTCCTAGAAATCGAATCCCCAGGCAGGCCGAGGTGTGACGGCCTCCCGAGAATTGAGTCCCTGGGCAGGTCGAGGCATGACGACCTCCTGGGACCCCTGGGACTAGCAGATCCCCGAGCAGGTTGAGGCATGACAACATTTCGAGGACCAGATCCCTAGGCAAGTCAAGGCATGATGACCTCCTGGGACCCCCGGAACTAGTGGATCCCCGGACTGGAGTTTGGGCATCCCCAAGGTCTCCAGTACTGGGTAGGATTAGAGGGTTGGATATTATAGAGTATTTCCCTCCCAAGGCCAACTATTTTCCGGTTGTCTCTTCAGAAGATTGCAGAGGCAACCTTTTGGGTCTGGATTGGGCTCAGGCAAAGAGCATGAAACAGGAGGGAAGGGGGAAGAACACAACATTTGAAAGAATGACATAGCACAAAGGTATAATGTAAACCAATTAAACCAATTGGGTCCAAGATGAAAAGTAAAATTCAAGTACTTAATCCCCAATCTATAAACCAACAGACACATCCAGAGGTGGCAGGACAGCTCCAAAGCAAAAGAGGGAGGAATGGGTGGTTCCCCAATGGTAGAGATGATCCTCCCACTCATTAGCATATGAATTCCACCCCTTCACAAAACCTTGCCATGGCCCCAGCCCTTGCCTTCACACCCTTGCTTTCACACCCTGAAGAATGGCTTCCCTCTGGATCCTATCAAATCCACCTCTTAATGCTTTGTACTCTCAATGAATTTTTGCAATGAGACATCAGGACCTGAGTTTCATTAGTTTTGGTGGAGCTTGAGTCCCAGAAGAGAGCTGAAGAACAGGAGGAAAAAGCAGTGGGAAAAACGTGCCAAGGAGTCCCCTTCATAGCCCGCTGGAAAATTTGCTAAATATCTGACCAGTGCTCACAATTTCATTGGTCTGATCCTTGGCACAGAGAACCCCCACCAGCTCGTGTAACAGCTACTGGGGTTCAGCAGATAGCACCTTTGAGACATGCTGAGGAGTAGCCTCTCCAGAGTCCCTCAATTGTGCCTCCTGTCACCCGCATGTTTGCAGGAGGTTTGAGGAAACAAACGAGAGATTGTAAAGGAATTAAGCCAGCGAGGACCTCTTACCTTAACCGGAGGTCTTCTGGGATCTGAGACTGGGCCACGTGAGCTTTCTGCTGAGTTTGTGTTTCACTGTCCTTGTTTCCAGCATGATGGGCCTTCCCCTGCATTGAGTTTTCTTCATGTTCCACCTCTACTGCAGGAGCTTCGCTGAGTTGGGCTCCTGCTGTGCCTGGCCTCTTCCGTGTGGAGGTTGTTTCAGCCAGGTTACATCTGAGTCACGGCACCATAGATGTCACACGAGTGTATGTTCTCCAGTTCTTTGTCTCGTTACAACAAAGATTTGGAGCAACGGACATTAGAGCCCTTGGCACGTCACAGCTCTCAGGTCTTGGACAAACCGTGTTACAGCTCTTAGGCAAATCAGTGTTACAGCTCTATTTTATTTAGAAGATAGCAGGAGAATGGGAGGGGGAGAGAGAGAGAGAGAGAGAGAGAGAGAGAGAGAGAGAGAGAGCACACGCACTCGGGAGAGAAAGAGAGAGAGACACAGAGAGACACGCACGTGGGAGAGAAAGAGAGAAAGACAGAGAGACATGCACGTGGGAGAGGAAAAGAGAGAGAGAGCTTTGGTTCTTCCTTTTATATGTTTTCTTCCACCTGGGCCCGCCCTATGCAAATTGGGCTAAGCAGGAGTGCTGTTTGTTCTACCTGAAGTCTTCACTCTGGTCCTCAGACCTTCCTTTGACCTTCCTTGTTTTTTAGCTGCCACCATTTTGGACTCCATTTCCCTGTTCTACCTATCTAACATGACCATAATATATAAAGCAACCTACAGATTCATTGCAATCCCCATCAAATTACCAAGGGCATTTTTCACAGAATTAGAACAAAAAAATTAAATTTGTATTGAAAATAAAAGACCCTTACTCACCAAAATAACCTTGAGAATGAAGAGGAGAGCTGGAGGAATCATGCTTTCTGGATGTGGACTATACTATAAAAATACAAAAATCAAAACAGTATAGTACTGGTACAAAAACAGACATACACACCAATGGAAAATTATCAAAAGCCAAGAAATAAATCCATTCACCTCTGGTCAAGTAATATACAAAAAAGGAAACAAGAATATACAATGGATATGCCCAGCAGTGGGATTGCTGGGTCATATGGCAATTGTATTTCCAGTGTTTTAAGCAATCTCCACACTGTTCTCCATAGTGGCTGTACTAGTTTGAATTCCTACCAACAGTGTAAGAGGGTTCCATTTTCTCCATACCCTCCCCAGCATTTATTGCTTGTAGATATTTGGATAACAGCTATTCTGACTGGCGTGAAATGGTACATCAATGTGGTTTTGATTAGCGTTTCTCTGATAATGAGTGATTTGAGCATCTTTTCATGTGTTTGTTAGCCATCTGTATGTTTTCTTGAAATGAACCACCAGTCCAAGTTCAATGCATGATACAGTTTGCTCGGGGCTGGTGCACTGGCATGACCCAGAGGAATGGTATGGGGAGGGAGGTGGGAGGGGAGTTCAGGATAGGGAACATGTGTATACCCGTGGCAGATTCATGTTGATGTATGGCAATACCAATACAATATTGTAAACTAATTAGCCTCCAGTTAAAATAAATAAATTTATATTTTAAAAAAGAAAATAAAAAGATCATCTCTGCAACATCTGCTGGATCATGGAAAAGGGAAGAGAGTTCCAGAAAACATCTACTTCTGCATTATTGACTATGTAAAAGCTTTTGACTGTGTGGATCACAATAAACTGTGGAAAACTCTGAAAGAGATAGAAATACTAGACCATCTGACCTGCCTCTTGAGAAATCTGTATGGAGGTCAGGAAGCAACAGTTAGAACTGGACATGGAACAACAGACTGATTCCAAATAGGAAAATGAGGACATCAAGGCTGTATATTGTCACTCTGCTTATTTAACTTATATGCAGAGTACATCATCGTAAACGTTGGGCTGGAAGAAGCACAAGCTGGAGTCAAGATTGCTAGGAGAAATATTAATAACCTCAGATATGCAGATGACACCACCCTTATGGCAGAGAGTGAAGAGGAACAAAAAGCCTCTTGATGAAAGTGAAAGAAGAAAGCAAAAATGTTGGCTTAAAGCTCAACAATCAGAAACGAAGATCATGGCATCCTGTCCCATCACTTCATGGGAAATAGATGGGAAAACAGTGGAAACAGTGTCAGACTTTATTTTGAGGGGCTCCAAAATCACTGCAGATGGTGATTACAGCCATGAAATTAAAAGACTTTCCTTCCTTGGAAGGAAATTTATGACCAACCTAGATAGCGTATTCAAAAGCAGAGACATTACTTTGCCAACAAACGTCCATCTACTCAAGGCTATGATTTTTCCTGTGGTCATGTATGGATGTGAGAATTGGACTGTGAAGAAAGCTGAGCACCAAAGAATTGATGCTTTTGAAGTGTGTTGTTGGAGAAGACTCTTGAGAGTCCCTTGGACTGCAAGGAGATCCAACCAATCCATCCTAAAGGAGACCAGTCCCGGGTGTTCATTGAAGGGACTGATCCTGAGGCTGAAACTCCAATACTTTGGCCACCTCATGCAAAGAGTTGCCTCATTGGAAAAGACCCTGATGCTGGGAGCGATTAGGGGCAGGAGGAGAAGGGGATGACAAAGGAAGAGATGGCTGGATGGCATGACTAACTTGATGGACATGAGTTTGGGTGAACTCCAGGAGTTGGTGATGGACAAGGAGGCTTGGCGTGCTGCAATTCATGGGGTCGCAAAGAGTTAGACAAGACTGAGTGACTGAACTGAACTTCAGTTATTGGTCCTTAGAAAACTAGACAGTTTCATGCAAAAGAATAAATTTAGAACATTCTCTAACACCACATAAAATAATAAGCCCAAAATAGATAAATACCCCCATGTAGGACTAGATACTATAAAACTTCTAGAGGAAAACATAGGTAGAACACTCTTTGACATAAATTGCAGCAAAAAAAATTGGATCTGCCTCCTAGAGTAGTGGAAATAAAATCAAACATGAACAAAATGGTCCTAACTAACTTAGAAAACTTTTGTTCAGCAAAGGAAACCATAAGCAAAACAAAGGAAACAAACAAACAAAAAACAAAAACAATCTACAGACTGCGAGAATATATTTGCAAGCAATACTACAAAAATGAATTAATTTTTAAAATATACAAATAAATACATAAGTACCAAAAAAAAAAAAAAAACTAGCCCAATGAAAAAAGTGGACCAAATACCAGTGGACAGACAGAAGAAACAAGAACTACAAACCTGCAGTCTGCTGAACAAAAACCATAATCACAGAAAGTTAGACAAATGGAAAGGCAGATACTTATGTCTCAGACAAAGAAACAAGATGAGTCCTCAGAAAAGCTTAAAAGAGGTGGAGATATGCAAGCTTCTAGCAAAAGAACTCTAAATAATGATAGTGAAGCTGATCCACTATAGAGGCCAAGATTGAAAAGATTCAAGAAATGGTTAAAAAATATCTAAAAGAACTAAAAACCAAACAAACAGAGATGAATAATACAATAACTGAAATTTAAAAATACACTATAAGGAATCAATAGAATAACTGAGGCAGAAGAACTGATAAGCAACCTGGAGGGAAGAATGGTGGAGATCACTACAGTGTAACAGAATAAATAAAAAAGAATGAAAAGAAATAAAGACAGCATAAGAGACCTTTGGGACAGCTTTAAATGCACCAACATTCACCTTATATGTGTCTCAGAAAGAGAAAAGGGAGATAAATAACGTGAAAAAATATTTGAAGTGATAATAGCTGAAAACTTCCTTAAAATGGGAAAGGAAACAGTCAGCAAAATCCTAGAAGTGCAGAGGGTCCCATGCAGGGTAAAGCCAAGTAGGAACATGCTGAGACACATAGCAATCAAATTGACAAAAATACTAACAAAAAATGTTAAAAGCAACAAGGGAAAAATGACAAATAACATACAAGGAAACTCCCATAAAGATATAAGCTGATTTTTCAACAGAAACTACTCAAGTCAGAAGGAAATGAGAGGGTAAGAGGCAGGAAGGCTAGGGATCTCTAAATGGAGGAAATAGGCTAAAAGTGTCAGACATTTTTATCTCTCTTAAGCAGCAGGAGGAAACAAACTAGTGATTTTTTTTCTTCTCTATACAAATTTAAAAGGAGGTTTCTCTTAAAATACTGTGTTGCCATAATGACACCTGGTTTCACCTGAAGTTAACTATTCTCAAACCTTGAATTAACCAATGCATTTTTCTTATGGAAATGTTTGTCTTAAGCTATGTTAAGGTACTATGCATTTACCCCAGACTCTGCCTTCAAGTCGGTTCTGCCTCATGGTTCAGAACCTACTTGACACACCAGTGTGTTATACTCATACATTGTTCCCCTAATCTATGTAAACAAAACGATTTCTATGGTTATCTGCCCTTCTACAAGATTCAAGTCAATTGTTTTATGGCCCAGGATGAATCATCTGGTGCCAAGATTATGCCAAAATACATCTTTTGGATGAGGGGCCTGGTGCCATTCTGAGTTTTAAGATATTCCTTTCTTTCATTAACAGACTACTAGTGACTATTTAACATCCAGCTGAAGGCTAGCAGGAGGGACCTCTTTCTGCCCCCTTCTGATGCCTATGTCAGAAGCTTTCTCTCTTTTATACTTTAATAAAACTTTAATACACAAAAGCTCTTCATGATCAAGCCTCATCTCAGGCCCCAGATTGAATTCTCCACCAGAGGCCAAGAATCATGGCATTTTTTCACTCAGCAACAACTTTCCAGAAACATTACAATATATTTAAAATGATGAAAGGGAGGAACCTACAAGAAATTATAACCTACCCAGCAATGCGCTCATTAAGATTTGACAGATAAAAGTCAAAAGATTTACAAGGAAGCAAAATCTAAGATATTCAGCAACAGCAGGCCAACCTTGCAACAAGTGATAAATGAACTCCTATAGGCAGGAAAGAGACAGGCAACTTAAAAAATTAGAGAAACCAAGGGAACATTTCATGCAAAGATGGGCTTGATAAAGGACAGAAATGGTATGGACCTAACAGAAGCAGAAGATATTAAGAGGTGGCAAAAATACACAGAAGAACTGTACAAAAAAATAAAATAAAATCTTCATGACCCAGATAATCACGATGGTGTGATCACTCATCTAGAGCCCAATATCCTGGATTGTGAAGTCAAGTGGGCCTTAGAAAGCATCACTAAGAACAAAGCTAGTGGAGGTGATGGAATTCCAGTTGAGCTATTTCAAGTTCTGAAAGATAATGCTGTGAAAGTGCTGCACTCAATATGCCATCATTTGGAAAACTCAGCAGTGGCCACAGGACTGGGAAAGGTCAGTTTTCATTCCAATCCCAAAGAAAGGTAATGCCAAAGAATGCTCAAACTACCACACACTTGCACTCATCTCACACTCTAGTAAGGTAATGCTCAAAATTCTCCAAGCCAGGCTTCAGCAAGACGTGAACTGTGAACTTCCAGAAGTTCAAGTTGGTTTTAGAAAAGGCAGAGGAACCAGTGATCAAATTGCCAACATCTGCTGGATCATCAAAAAAGCAAGAGAGTTCCAGAGAAACATATATTTCCGCTTTATTGATTATGCCAAAGCCTTTGACTATGTGGATCAGAATAAACTGTGGAAAATTCTGAAGGAGATGGGAATACGAGACCACCTGACCTGCTTCTTGAGAAACCTGTAGGCAGGTCAGGAAGCAGCAGTTAGAATTGAACATGGAACAACAGACTAGTTCCAAATAGGAAAAGGAGTATGTCAAGGCTGTACATTGTCACCCTGCTTACTTATATGCAGATTACATAATGAGAAACGTTGGGCTGGATGAAGCACAAGCTGAAATCAGGATTGCCAGAAAAAATATCAATAACCTCACATATGCAGATGACACCACCCTTATGGCAGAAAGTGAAGAGGAACTAAAAATCCTCTTGATGAAAGTGAAAGAGGAGAGTTAAAAAGTTAACTTAAAGCTCAACATTCAGAAAACTAAGATCATGGCATCTGGTCCAATTACTTCATGGCACATAGATGGGGAAACAGTGGAAATAGTGGCAGACTTTATTTTGGGGGTTTCCAAAATCACTGCAGATGGTGACTGCAGACATGAAATTAAGACGCTTACTCCTTGGAAGGAAAGTTATGACCAACCTAGACAGTATATTCAGAATCAGAGACATTACTTTGCCACCAAAGGTCCATCTAGTCAAGGCTATGGTTTTTCAAGTAGTCATGTATAGATATGAGAGTTGGACTGTGAAGAAAGCTGAGCACAGAAGAATTGATGCTTTTGAACTGTGGTGTTGGAGAAGACTCTTGAGAGTCCCTTGGACTGCAAGGAGATCCAACCAGTCCATCCTAAACGAGACCAGTCCTGGGTGTTCATCGGAAGGACTGATCCTTAGGCTGAAACTGCAATACTTTAGCCATCTCACACAGAGAATTGACTCATTGGAAAAGACCTTGATGCTGCGATGGATTAGAGGCAGGAGGAGAAGGGGACGACAGAGGATGAGATGGCTGGATGACATCACTGACTTGATGGACCTGAGTTTGGGTGTTAATGATGGACAGGGAAGCCTGGCATGCTGAGATTTATGGGGTTGCACAGAGTCAGATACAGCTGAGTGACTGAACTGAACTGAACTGAACCTTACATATGAAGCAACTAGAGAAAGAAGAACAAACAAAACCTAAAGTTAGTAGAAGTAAAGGATAAAAAATGAATAGAGCAAAATTAATAGAAACAGAAAACAATAGCAACAATCAACAAAACAAAAAAACTGATTTTTTTTAAAAGATAACTAACACATTTTTGGCCAGCCTCATCAAGAAAATCAAATCAATCTAATCAATAAAATTAGAAATGAAAAAGGATAAGCAACAACTGACATGGAAATACACAGTATCATAACATACTACAAGAAATTATATGCAAATAAAATGGACAGCTTGGAAGACATGGACAAATTCTTAGAAAGACACAGTCTCCTAAATTAAACTATGGAATAAATAAAAGTATAAACAGTCCAATCATAAGCACTGAAATTGAATCTGTGATTTAAAACTCCCAACAAACCAAATCTAGGACCAGATGGCTTCACAGGCAAATTATATTCAACATTTAAAGAAGAGATAACAGCTATTTTTTTCAGTGTTTTAATGTGGGAGCATCCCTTGTGTAGTGTGTCCAATAGTTTCAGTATAAGGACTGGTTTGGGTATGGATGCCAGCCATATCTTACCTCAGAGTGTGCTGGCTGCTATTCCCTTGCTAGGGATGTGGTTGCTGGTGTTGTGTCCAGAGCCTGTGCTGGATGTAAAGCAGGGCTTCCTCTTTGCTTCGCGGCTGTCACTGTCCTTATACCTTGTTGAGTATAATGTCTGTTCTCCAGTTGTTAGAGTACAAGCTCTGAGGGTTGGACTCCAGTAGGCTCCATTGTCCTTGAGTGCATGCCCTACCTTAAAGGAAGTGATTGCTGAAGCCAGTGAGGCAGGTAAAGTCATAGCAAATCTATGCACTGCTTGTGTATGTGTTAATGGTTCTGCTCAGAAGCCATCCCAAATCAAATCCTTTCTCTGTTGTGTTTGTCCCAGATCTAGTGAAAGGCTGTTGGGTGGAAAGTTTGGGGTTTGGGATTGGGTGCTGTATCTGTGGGAATTGAGGTAACTGTTCTGCTTTCTGAAATCTAGGCTGCCTCTGTTGCTATCTTCTCCCAGGGGCTGTCAGCCCTGGATCTAAAACTAAGTTATGGCATGGAGTGGGCAGAGCCAAGGTGTTCTTGCTGGGAAAATAAACACTACAATTCCTGTTCATGGCCTGTCCAATATTCAGTGCTTAGCACATTCTGGCACCAACCAATGAGTGCACTGACAGTGTCTAGATTCACCTCCCTGTGCACAAGACTAAAAATGTCTATCCAGTTAGATTTGCCACTTCAGAGCATGCATTGACAATGTAGTCCATGGCTCTGCCTAAATCACACCCGGGCGCCTAGGTCTGCCTCTTTGTAGCTAGAATGAATCTTTTCTTTTATCTTGTGTCAGATTGCGATGTGGAATGAGCAGGGCTGGTGTGTTCACTCCTTCAGATTAGAAAATGTGATGAAGGGGCAACAGTCAGTGCAAGGGTCTCCCCACCCTTATTATCAGGAAGGCAACATGCGCATACTCCTCATGAATAGAATCTATTTCTTCAGCCATTCTATTTGTCTCAGTAGATTTCACAGCTGGCAAGAGAGCTTGTCTTCTCTGTGTAGGATCTCAGGACTGGGTTTCCCAGATTGTGAGTTGACCTACTCACTCCCCGGAGTGATAGTCAACCTCCTTACAGGTCTCTCGCAGGGTGACACGTCTTGGCATGATGCCTTTACTTTTCTGTCCTATTTGGTTATTTAGAGATCTTTCTTGCAGCTTTGGTGTTATAGGAGGTCTTCTGCCAGTTTGCAGTTAGTTTTCCATAAGAGTTGTTCCACATGTAGGTGTGTTTTTGATGTATTTGTAGAGACAGGTGAGCTCCACATCCTCCTATTCTGTGGTCTTGACCCCCCTCTCAGTAGTTATTTGAATAGTCATCTTCATTATGTGAATATACTGTAATACATTAAGTCTTTTCATTTAACATTCAGTTTTGTTCTTAATATTTGCTTTTGATTCATTTGATGAATATTTAATGAGTATCATATAGTAGATGTTTGTGTGTGTGTGCTGTACATAATGCTTCAATTAAAGCTATTATAAATAATGTAGCAGCAAAAAAAATCTCGAAGAACAATTCTATATCTGATTTTTCTCAGGATCTCTTTTGCATAAATTCTTAAGAGTTGAATTGCTAGTTTAGAGGATATGAACATCACAAGGCTGTTAATATAAATTANGTGTTCTTATCTTTTTATTTTCAGGAACACTTCTAGAATTATGAATAAGATATCTGGTTATTGCCACTCTGAAACTACCCTCACTCAATCTTCCTTCCTCCTAAATGTATTTTCTAATAGAATAAGTAAAACCTGCTAGTGTTGCTAATTTAAATGTTCTTATAGCTGAATGAATATATCAGCTGCTGTGTGTGCTTTGTGTGTGAATGGGTGTGTGAATAGGTGTGTGAATGGGTGACTGAGGTGTGTGTGTGTGGTTGGTATATCAATCTACTGTTTTAAAAACTTCATTTCCTGGAATTTTCAATATTAGGACATTTTTCCCTCTAAGGCTCAGAATAAACTAATTAGATTTATTTTATTCAGTGTGTGTGCATGTTTCTTTCTCTTATAAATGTATTTTATTGCATAAGCAACAGTACTACATTATAGAAACTGAGAATGGATACATGTATATATATGGCTGAGTCTCTTCCCTGTTCACCTGAAACTATCACAATATTGTTAACTGGCTATATCCCAATACAAAATGGGCTTCCCTGTGGCTTAGATGGTAAAGAATCTGCCTGCAATGGGGGAGACTCAAGTTCAATAGCTGGGTTGGGAGGATCCCCTGAAGAAGGGAATGGCTAACCACTCCAGTATTCTTGCTTGGGAAATTCCATGGACAGAGGAGCCTGGAGGGCTACAGTCCATGGGGCAACAAAAATTTGGACATGACAGTGACTTTCACGTCAATGCAAAATAAAAAAAAAAATTTTAAAGAAATTCCTGTGGTTACTGTGGAGTTAGCAGTATATATGTAACTTCAAATAAGCACATTTGTAATTTATCCTTTATAATCTGTCTACAAGGAGGTTAATTTGGAATTTTCCATTAAACATCTGACTCCCTACATCTCATATGTGTGAACTAAATTATATGAGTTCATTTGTGCAGTAGACTCTTAAAGATTTGGGATTATTTAGTTCATTTTGGATCCATTTCATATTTCCAATCCAGATATACTGCCTATGCCTGCATTTAACAGTAGGTGTAAAACAAAGAATGACAGCACTCAGATCGGCATGAAGAAAAATAATTTGAATGACAGCACTCAGATCGGCATGAAGAAAAATAATTTGAATTATTTCAAAACTGTCATTCTAAGCTATCAAAAATAATTTGAATTATTTCAATACTGTCATTCTAAGCTATCAACTTCAGGTTGTATTTTTGTTTAAATGTTTTGACTGTGGAACAACTGAAACCTGCCTAAATATATTCTGAAGATAAATTGAGATGCACAATATTTCACTTCCTGGATTTTATTTTGTAAAATATGATTTTATGTATTGTTGCCAAATTGATCTTTTAAAACTTTTTTCAACTATCTGTATATCTCTTGAAAATTTTGAAAATTAATTAAAAAGTTCTCTAAAAATGAAGAGAGAGAACCAAAGCAAAAGCAACACCCAACTGTGGTTGTCACTGGTGATGAAAACAAGGTCTGATGCTGTAAAGAGTGAAATTTCATAGGAACCTAGAATGTTAGGTCCATGAACCAAGGTAATTTGGAAGTGGTCAAACAGGAGATGGCAAGAGTGAACATTAACGATTTAGGGATCTGCAAAATAAAATGGACTGTAATGCATGAATTTAACTCAGATGACCATTATATCTACCACTGTGAACAAGAATACCTTAGAAGAAATGGAGTTGTCATCATACTATACAAAAGAGCTCGAAATGCAGTATTCGGATGCAATCTCAAAAATGACAGAATGATCTCTGTTTGTTAACCAGGCAAACCATTCAGTATCATGGAGTTCCAAGTATATGTCCCGAGCAGTAATGCTGAAGAAGCTGAAGCTGAACAGTTCTATGAAGACCTACAAGATATTCTAGAACTAACACACACACAAAAAGATGTCCTTTCCATTATAGGGGACTGGAATGGAAAAGTAGGAAGTCAAGAAAAACCTGAAGTAACAGGCTAATTTGGCCTTGGAGTACAGAATGAAACAGGACAAAGGTTAATAGAGTTTTGCCAACAGAATGCACTGGTCATAGCAAACACCCGCTTCACACAACACAAGAGAAGACTCTACACATGGACATCACCAGATGGTCAACACCAAAATTAGACTGATTATCTTCTTTGCAGCCAAAGATAGAGAAGCTCTATACAGTCAGCAGAAATAAGTCTGGGAGCTGACTGTGGCTCAGATCATGAACTCCTTATTGCCAAATTCAGACTTAAATTGATGAAAGTTTGGGAACCATTAGATCATTCAGGTATGACCTAAATCAAATCCCTGATGATTATGCAGAGGAAGTGACAAATAGATTTTAAGGACTAGATCTGATAGACAGAGTGACTGATGAACTTTGGATGGAGGTTCATGATATTGTACAGGAGACTGAGATCAAGACCATCACCAAGAAAAAAAAATACAAAAAGGAAAAATGGCTGTCTGAAGAGGCCTTACAAATAGCTGTGAAAAGAATAAAAGTGAAAAGCAAAGGAGAAAAGGAAAGATATACCCATTTGAATGTAGATTTCCAAAGAATAACAAGGAGAGATAAGAAAGACGTCTTCAGTGATCAATGCAAAAAAATGGAGGAAAACAATAGAATGGGAAAGACTAGAGATCTCTTCAAGAAAATCAGAGACACCAATGGAAGATTTCATGCAAAAATGGGCACAACAGAGAACAGAAATTGTATAGACCTAACAGAAGCAGAAGATATTAAGAAGAGGTGGCAAGAATACACAGAAGAACTGTACAAAAAAGAACTTCATGATCCAGATAATCATGATGCTGTGATCACTTACCTAGAGCCAGACATCCTGGATAGTGAAATCAAGTGGGCTTTAGGAAGCATCACTACGAACAAAGCAAGTGGAGGTGATGGAATTCCAGTTGAGCTATTTCAAATCCTAAAAGATGATGTTGTGAAAGTGCTGCATTCAATATGCCAGCAAATTTGGAAAACACAGCAATGGCCACAAGGCTGGAAAAAGGTCAGTTTTCATTCCAATCCCAAAGAAAGGCAATGTCAAAGAATGCTTAAACTACTGCACAATTGCACTCATCTCACAAGCCAGTAAAGTAATACTCAAAATTCTCCAAGTCGGGTTTCACTTCAACAGTATGTGAACTGTGAACATCCAGATGTTCAAATTCATTTTAGAAAGGCAGAGGAACCAGAGATCCAATGGCTAACATTTGTTGGATCATTGAAAAAGCAATAGAGTTCCAGAAAAACATCTATTTCTGCTTTATTGATTATGCCATAGTCTTTGAGTGTGTGGATCACCGTAAACTGTGGGAAATTCTGAAAGAGATGGGAATACCAGATGACCTGACCTACCTCTTGAGAAATCTGTATGCAAGTTAAGTAGCAACAGTTAGAATTGGACATGGAATAACAGACTGGTTCCAAATAGGAAAAGAAGTATGTCAAGGCTGTATATTGTCACCCTGCTTATTTAACTTATATGCAAAGTGCATCATGAGAAACACTGGACTGGGAGAAACACTGGACTGGAATAAACACAAGCTGGAATCAAGATTGCCAGGAGAAATATCAATAACCTCAGATATGCAGATGACACTACCCTTATGGCAGAAAGTGAAGAAGAACTAAAGAGACTCTGATGAAAGTGAAAGAAGAGAACAAAAAAGTTTGCTTAAAGCTCAACATTCAGAAAATGAAGATCATGACATCCGGTACCATCACTTCATGGCAAATAGATGGGAAAACAATGGAAACAGTGACTGACTCTACTTTTCTGGGCTATGAAATCACTGTAGGTGATGACTGCAGCCATGAAATTAAAAGACGCTTATTACTTGGAAGAAAAACTATGACCAAACGTGACAGCATATTAAAAGTCAGAGACATTATTTTGTAGACAAAGGTCCATCTAGTCAAGGCCATGGTTTTTCCACTACTCATGTATGGATGCGAGAGTTGGACTATAAAGAAAGCTGAGCGCAGAAAAATTGATTCTTTTGAACTGTCATGATGGAGAAAACTCTTAAGAATCCCTTGGAATTTAAGGAGTTCCAACCAGTCCATCCTAAAGGAAATTAGTCCTGAATATTTCTTGGAAGGACTGAGGCTGAAGCTGAAACTTCAATACTTGGCCCACCTGATGAGAAAAACAGTCATTTAAAAAGACACTGTTGAAACCTGTATAATATCATGTAAGAAATGAAGTGCCAGTTTATGTTCGCTACAGGATACAGGATGCTTGGCGCTGGTGAACAGGGATGATCCATGAGATTATATGGGATGAGAGGTGGGAAGAGATTTAAAGATTGGGAGCTCGTGTACACCTGTGGCTGATTCATGTCAATGTATGGCAAAACCAATACAATATTGCAAAGTACTACCCAGGGCTGTTACACGTGCCAGTGTGTCCGGAGTCGAGCCTTGGGGTGACAGTAGAGTAAGTGCAGGGCAGTCAGGTTCATCTGGAGTGGACGAGGCATTTGAGGGTCTTGAGGAAAAGTGGCCCGATCCCTGATGTTACCCCCGACTCTTAAGGTGCGAGCACCTACTCTTCGGATGCGAGGGGAACACAGGGAACATTTTCCTGACGGAACAGGGAAAGGGACTCTCATCTGGAGCTGAGCAGGGAAAAAAGGGGCTCCCCTTGAGTCGCGACAGGAACCTCCAGATTCTTCTCGAGTGGGGACGCGTGGGGCGGGGACTTCTTGGGACACAGCAAGGGTGTGAAAGAGCCGTTCCAGGTCCAAGAGGGAAGGGGTGATTTCCCTCGAGACGCCACCGCGGAAAAGGTCCTCACACACCTGCATGGGAGAAGGTTGTGGTTTCTCATGTGTTGGGGCGGGGTTTCTCGAGATACGACGGGGAGCCCATGGACCAGCCCCTGTGGCCTCAGGAGAAGCCAGACTCCGTGCCAGATGCCATGCGCCTTTAGGGATTCCTCCCCAGTCATTGCCGGGTCCTCAGTCCTCATCTGGTGCTGAAGCCGGTACCTGAGCTTTCCTCGCCCACGCTGAAAAATATCTTGGGGATCCCATGGTGCCCCACAGTGGAGACATGCCTCGTCTCGCCTGGAGACGTGCACGGCCGCTGGCCTCCAGAGCTGCAGCAGCAGTGTAAGGCTTTCCGTCGAGTGGACACAGGGACCTGTGACTTGACCTCGAGGTACTACCCAGGGCTGACACACGTGATAATGTGTCAGGCATCGAGCCTCTGGCTGACAGTCGACACAGTGCAGGGAACTCAGGTATATCTGGAGTGAACGAGGTATTTGGGGGTCTTGGGGAATGGTGGCAAGACACCTGATGCTCCTCCCGACTGACCTGGTGCGAGTCTCTCCTGTTGGGATGTGAGGGGAGCGCTGGAAACCCTATCCCAACAGAGCAGGAAAGGGACCCTCATCTGGAGCACAGCAGGGGAGATCGGGGCTGCTTTTCATTCTTGGTGGGACCCTCGGTGTTCATCTCGAGTGGGGAAGGATGGGGTGGGGAACTACTTGGGTCACAGCAAGAAGGTGAACGACCCTTTTGAGGTCCAAGAGAGAAGGGGAGATGTCCTTGGAGATGCCACAGCGGACAAGGTCCTAACCCCGCTTGCAGGGGAGAATCTTATGTTTTTTCTCAAGTTGTGGCGGTGTCCTCTCGAGTTATGACGGGGACCCAGGGACTCGCCCCTGTGGCCTCAGGACAGGGCAATCAACGTGACAGTTGCCAGGCGCCTTTAAGGATTCCTTCCCAATCGTCTCAGAGTGTTCAGTCCTCGAATTGTGCGAAGGCTAGAGCCTGAGATTTCCTAGACCGTCCTGACCTAGGTCTTGGGATATCACTGAGGCCCCAGCAGAGGAGACAGGCCTCGTCTAGCCTAGACACGTGCATGGCTATTTGCCTGACCAGCTGCGGTAGCAGTGTCAGGCTCCATGTCGAGCGGACACAGGGATCTGTGGATTGCCCTCGAGGTCCGACCCAGGGCTGTCACACGTGCCAGTGTGTCGGGCGTCGAGCTTCGGGGTGACAGTCAAGGCAGTGAAGGGCAGTCAGGTTCATCTGCAGTGGAAAAGGCATTTGAGGGTCTTGGGGAATGGTGGCCCAAACCCTGATGCTCCTGCCACCTTTCCTGGTGCGAGCACCTCCTCTTGCGATGTGAGGGAAGCCCCAGGAAAACTTTCCCTAAGGAGCAGGAAAAGGGACCATCATCTGGAGCTTAGCAGGGGCAAACGGGGCTCGTCTTGACTCCCAACCGGCCCCTTGGGTTCCTCTCGAGTTGAGAAGGGTGGGGCAGAGAACTTCTTGGGTCACAGCAAGGGGGTGAAAGAGCCCTTCGAGATCTCAGAGAGAAGGGGTGATTTCCCGTGAGATGCTGCAGCGGATAAGGGCCTCACCCCGCTTGCAAGGGAGAAGCTTCTGGTTTTTCTCGAGTTGGGGTGCGGTTTCTCGAGTTACGACGGGGAGCCCATGGACCTGTCCCTGTGGCCTCAGGAGAGGCCAGTCACCATGGTAGTTGCCATGCGCCTTTGGGGATTCCTCCCCAGTCATCTCCGCGTCCTCAGACCTCGTCTGGTGCTGAAGCCGGTACCTGAGCTTTCCTCGCCCATGCTGACATAAATCTTGGGGTTCCCATGGAGCCCCCACAGGGCAGCCAGGCCTCGTCTCGCCTGGAGACGTGCACTGCGGCTTACCTCCACAGCTGCAGCAGCTGTGTAAGGCTCCCCATCGAGTGAACACAGGGATGTGTTACATGACCTCGAGGAACTACCCAGGGCTGTCTCACGTGCCAGTGTGTCAGGAGTCGAGCCTCGCGGTGACAGTTGAGTCCGTGCAGGGCAGTCAGGTTCATCTGTTGTGGACGAGGCATTTGGTGGTCTTGGGGAATGGTGGCCCGATAACTGATGTTACCCCCGGCTCTCAAGGTACGTGCACCTACACTTGGGATGCGAGGGGAACACCGGGAACCCTTTCTGGACGGAACAGGGAAAGGGACCCTCATCTCGAGATGAGCAGGAAAAAAACGGGTTCCCCTTGATTCACGGCAGGAACCTCGGGCTTCTTCTCGTGTGGGGACGGGTGGGGCGGGGACTTCTTGGGTCACAGCAGGGGTGTGAAAAAGCCGTTCCAGGTCCAAGAGGGAAGGGGTGATTTCTCTCGAGACGCCCCCGCGGAAAAGGTCCTCACACACCTGCATGGGAGAAGGTGGTGATTTCTCTCGAGTTGGGGTGGGGTTTCTCGAGTTATGACGGGGAGCCCATGGACCAGCCCCCATGGCCTCAGGAGAAGCCAGACTCCGTGCCAGATGCCATGCACCTTTGGGAATTCCTCCCCAGTCATCGTCGCGTCCTCAGACCTCGTCTGGTGCTGAAGCCGGTACCTGAGCTTTCCTCGCCCACGCCCACATAAATCTTGGGGATCCCATGGTGCCCCACAGGGGAGTCAGGCCTCGTCTCACCTGGAGACGTGCACGGCCGCTGGCCTCCAGAGCTGCAGCAGCAGTGTAAGGCTTTCCGTCGAGTGGACACAGGGACCTGTGACTTGACCTCGAGGTACTACCCAGGGCTGACACACGTGATAGTGTGTCAGGCATTGAGCCTCGGGCTGACAGTCGACGCAGTGCAGGGAACTCAGGTATATCTGGAGTGAACGAGGTATTTGGGGGTCTTGGGGAATGGTGGCAAGACACCTGATGCTTCTCCCAACTGTCCTGGTGCGAGTCTCTCCTGTTGGGATGTGAGGGGAGCGCTGGAAACCCTATCCCGACAGAGCAGGAAAGAGACCCTCATCTGGAGCACAGCAGGGGAGATCGGGGCTGCTTTTCATTCTTGGTGGGACCCTCAATGTTCATCTCGAGTGGGGATGGATGGGGCGGGGAACTTCTTGGGTCACAGCAAGAAGGTGAACGACCCTTTGGAGGTCCAAGAGAGAAGGGGTGATTTCCCCCGAGACGCCACAGTGGACAAGGTCCTCACCCCGCTTGCAGGGGAGAATCCTTTGGTGTTTCTCAAGTTGTGGCTGGGTCCCCTCGAGTTACGACGAAGACTCAGGGACTCGCCCCTGTGGCCTCAGGAGAGGACAGTCTCCGTGCCACTTGCCAGGAGCCTTTGGGGATTCCTCCCCAATCATCTCGGGGTGCTCCAGCCTCGGCTTGTGTGGAGGCCGGAGATTGAGCTTTCCTCGACCGTCCTAACCTGGGTCGTGCGGTACCACTGAGGCCCCCACAGAGGAGACAGGTCTCGTCTCGCCTGGACACATGCACGGCTACTGCCCTACTAGCTGCAGCAGCAGTGTCGGGCTCCATGTCGAGCTGACACAGGGATCTGTGGCTTGCCCTCGAGGTCCTCCCCAGGGCTGTCAAACGTGCCAGTGTGTCGGGCGTCGAGCCTCGGGGTGACAGTCGCAGCAGTGCAGGGCAGTCAGGGTCATCTGCAGTGGACAAGGCATTTGGGGATCTTGGGTAATGGTGGCCCAACCCTTGATGCTCCTCCCAACTTTCCTTGTGTGAGCACATGCTCTTGAAATCCGAGGGAAGCCCCAGGAGGAATTTCCCTAAGGACCAGGAAAAGGCCCCATCATCTGGAGCTTACCAAGTCTACACGGGGTTCCTCTGGAGACGTAATGGGTACCGTGGCATCCCTCTCGAGTTGAGAAGGGTTGGGCAGGGCCTTTCTTGGTTACAGCAAGGGGGTGAAGGAGCCCTTAGAGGTTCAAGAGAAGAGGGATGATTTCCCTCGTGACGCCGCAGCGGACAAGGGCCTCAGCCTGCTGGCAAGGGAGAAGCTTCTGGTTTTTCTCGAGTTGCGGAGGGGTTTCTCGAGTTACGACGGGAATCACATGGACCCACCCCTGTGGCCTCAGCAGAGGCCAGTCCCTGTGTCAATTGCCAGGCACCTCTGGGGATTCCTCAAAATCGTCTCTGGGTGCTCAGTCCTGACCTTGCGCTGAGGCCGGAGCCGGAGCTTTCCTCCACCGTCCTGACTTAGGGCTTGGAAAGCCTGAGTCCCCACAGAGGAGACAGGTCTCGTCTCACCTGGACATGTGCCCGGCTACTGGCCTGACCAGCTGCAGCAGCAGCAGTGTCAGGCTCCATGTCGAGGGGACACAGGGATCTGTGGCTTGCCCTCGAGGTCCTCCCCAGGGCTGTCACACGTACCAGTGTGTGGGGCGTCGAGTCTCAGGGTAACAGTCACAGCAGTGCAGGGCAGTGAGGGTCATCTGCAGTGGACAAGGCATTTCGGGGTCTTGGGGAATGGTGGCGAAACCCTTGATGCACCTATTGACTTTCGTGGTTTGAGCACCTCCTCTTGGGATGCGAGAGAAGCCCCAGGAGACCTTTCCCTAAGGAGCAGGAAAAGGCCCCATCATCTGGAGCTTACCAGGGCCAAACGGGGCTCCTCTGGAGTCGCAATGGGCCCCGTGGCGTCCCTCTCGAGGTGAGAAGGGTTGGGCAGGGCCTTTCTTGAGTCACAGCAAGGGGGTGAAGGAGCCCTTCGAGGTCCAATAAGAAAGGGATGATTTCCCTAGTGACGCCGCAGTGGACAAGGGCCTCAACCCGCTGGCAAGGGAGAAGCTTCTGGTTTTTCTCGAGTTGCGGCGGTGTTTCTCGAGTTATGACAGGGAGCCCATGGACCCGCCCCTGTGGCCTCAGGAGAGGCCATTCTCCGTGCCAGTTGCTAGGCGCCTCTGGGGATTCCTCCCCAATCGTCTCTGGGTGCTCAGTCCTCGCCTTGTGCTGAGGCCGGAGCCTGAGCTTTCCTCCACCGTCCTGACTTAGGCCTTGGGGTAGCCTGAGTCCCCCACAGAGGAGACAGGTCTCGTCTCGATTGGACACGCGCACATCTACTGACCTGACCAGCTGCAGCAGCAGCAGTGGCAGGCTCCATGGCGAGCGGACACAGGGTTCTATGGCTTGCCCTCGAGGTCCTACCCAGTGCTACCACACGTACCAGCGTGTCGGGCGTCCAGCTTCGGTGTGACAGTCACAGCAGTGCCAGGCAGTCAGGGTCATCTGCAGTGGAAAGGGCATTTAGGTGTCTTGGGGAATGGTGGCCCAACCCTTGATGCTCCTCCCGACTTTCCTGGTGTGAGCACCTGCTCTTGGGTTACGAGGGAAGCCCCAGGAGACCTTTCCCAGAGGATCAGGAAAAGGCTCCGCAATCTGGAGTTTCCCAGGGCCAAATGGGGCTCCTCTGGAGTCGAAATGTGTCCTTGGTGTGCTTCTCGAGGTGCGAAGCGTGAAACAGAGCCTTTCTTGGGTCACAGCAAGGGGGTGAAGGAGCCCTTCGAGGTCCAAGAGGGAAGGGGTGATTTCCCTCATGACGTCACTTCGGACAAGGGCCTCAGCACGCTTGTAGGGGAGAAGCTTCTGGTTTTTCTCGAGTTGCGGCGGGGTTTCTCGAGTTACGGTGGGCAGCCCATGGACCCGCCTCTGTGGCCTCAGGAGAGGCCAGTCTCTGTGCCAGTTGCCAGGCGCCTCTGAGGATTCCTCCCCAATCGTCTCTGGGTGCTCAGTCGTCGCCTTGTGCTGTGGCCAGAGCCTGAGCTTTCCTCCACCGTGCTGACTTAGGTCTTGGGGTAGCCGTGAGTCCCCCACAGAGGGGACAGGTCTCGTCTCGCCTGGACATGTGCACGGCTACTGGCCTGACCAGCTGCAGCAGCAGCAGTGTCAGGCTCCATGGCGAGCGGCCATAGGGATCTGTGGCTTGCCCTCGAGGTTCTACCCAGGGCTGTCACACGTGCCAGTGTGTCGGGCGTGGAGACTCGGGGTGACAGTCACAGCAGTGCAGGTCAGTCAGGGTCATCTGCCGTGGATAGGGCATTTGGGGGTCTTGGGGAATGGTGGCCCAACCCTTGATGCTCCTCCCGACTTTCCTGGTGTGAGCACCTACTCTTGGGTTGCGAGGGAAGCCCCAGGTGACCTTCCATGAAGGAGCAGGAAAAGGCACGGTCATCTGGAGCTTCCCAGGGCCAAACGGGGCTACTCTGGAGTCGCAATGGGTCAATTGGCGTGCCTCTCGAGGTGAGAAGGGTGGGGCAGGGCCTTTCTTGGGTCACAGCAAGGGGGTGAAGGTGCCCTTTGAGCTCCATGAGGGAAGGGGTGATTTTCCACGTGACGCCGCAGCGGACAAGGGCCTCAGCACACTTGCAGGGGAGAAGCTTCTGATTTTTCTCGAGTTGCAGCGGGGTTTCTCGAGTTACGGTGGGCAGCCCATGGACCCGCCTCTGTGGCCTCAGGAGAGGCCAGTCTCCGTGCCAGTTGCCAGGCGCCTCTGGGATTCCTCCTTAATCGTCTCTGGGTGCTCAGTCCTCGCCTTGTGCTGAGGCCGGAGCCTGAGCTTTCCTCCACCGTCCTGACTTCGGTCTTGGGGTAGCCCTGAGTCCCCCACAGAGGGGACAGGTCTTGTCTCGCCTGGACACGTACACGGCTACTGGCCTGACCAGCTGCAGCAGCAGCAGTGTCAGGCTCCATGGCGAGCGGACACAGTTATCTGTGGCTTGCCCTCGAGGTCCTACCCAGGGTTGTCACACGTGCCAGTGTGTCGGGCATTGAGACTCGGGGTGACAGTCACAGCAGTGCAGGTCAGTCAGGGTCATCTGCCGTGGAAGGGCATTTGGGTGGTCTTGGGGAATGGTGGCCCCACCCTTGATGCTCCTCCCGACTTTCCTGGTGTGAGCACCTCCTCCTGGGATGCGAGGGAAGCCTCAGGAGACCTTTCCCTGAGGTGTAGGAAAAGGCATCTTCATCTGGAGCTAACCAGGGCCATACGGGGCTTCTCTTGAGTCGCAATGGGTCCCTTGGAATTCCTTTCATGGTGAAACGGGTGGGACAGGGAATTTCTTGGGTCACAGCAATGGGGTGAAGGAGCACTTCGTGGTCCAATAGGAAAGGGATGATTCCCCTCGTGACTCCACAGCGGACAATGGCCTCAGCCTGCTTTCAAGGGAGAGGCTTCTGGTTTCCATCGAGTTGAGGCGCGGTTTTTCGAGTTACGACGGGGAGCCAATGGAACCGCTCCTGTGGCTTCAGGAGAGGCCAGTCTCCGTGCCAGTTGCCAGGCGCCTCTGGGGATTCCTCCTTAGTCATCGCCGAGTCCTCAGTCATCGTCCGGTGCTGAAGATGGTACCTGAGCTGTCATCGCCCATGGTGACATAAATCTTGGAGTTCCCATGGAGCCCCTACAGGGGAGTCAGGCCTCGTCTCGCCTGGATACGTGCCCTGTCGATTGTCTCCGCAGCTGCAGCAGCAGTGTAAGGCTCCCAGTCGAGCGGACACAGGGATCTGGGACTTGACTTCGAGGTCCTACCCAGGGATGTCACGCATGCCAGTGTGTCAGGCTTCGAGTCTCAGGGTGACAGTCGATGCAGTGCAGGGCAGTCAGGTCCATCTGGAGTGAACGAGGTATTTGGGGGTCTTGGGGAATGGTGGCAAGATCCATGATGCTCCTCCCGACTGTCCTGGTGTGAGTGTCTCCTGTTGGGATGTGAGGGGAGCACTGGGAACCCTTTCCCGACAGAGCAACGAAGGGACTCTCATCTGGAGCTCAGCAAGAGATGACAGGGCTCCTTTTCATTCTTGGCGGGACCACCGGTGTTCCTATCGAGTGGGGACGGGAGGGGCGGAGAACTTCTTAGGTCATGGCAAGGAGGTGAACTACCCTTCGGAGGTCCAAGATATAAGTGGTGATTTCCAGCGAGATGCAACATCGGACAAGGTCCTCACCACGCTTGTAGGGGAGAATCCTTTGGTTTTGCTCAAGTTGTGGAGGGGTCCTCTCGAGTTGCGGCGGGGTCCCCAGGGACCCGCACCTGTGGCCTCAGGAGAGGCCAGTCTCCGTGCCAGTTGCCAGGCTCCTCTGGGGATTCCTGCCCAGTCGTCTCAGGGTGCTCAGTCCTCAACTTCTGCTGAGGCCGGAGCCTGGGCTTTCCTCCACCATCTTGACTTAGGTCTTGGGGTTCCCCTGAGTCCCCCACATAGGAGACAGCTCTCGAGTCGCCTTGACACATGCACAGCTACTTGCCTGATCAGCTGCAGCAGCACAGTCAGGCTCCATGTCGAGTGGACACTGGGATCTGTGGCTTGCGCTCGAGATCCTACCCAGGGCTGACACACGTGCCAGTGTGTCGGGCGTAGAGCCTCGGGGTGACAGTCGAAGCAGTGCAGGGCAGTCAGGTTCATCTGGAGTGAACTAGGTATTTGGGGGTCTTGCGGAATGGTGGCAAGATACCTGATGCTCCTCCCGACAGTCCTGGTGCGAGTGTCATCTGTTGGGATGTGAGGGGAGGGCTGGGAACCCCTTCCCGACAGAGCAGGGAAGGGACCCCAATCTGGAGCTCAGCAGGTGATAACAGGGCTTTTTTTCATTCATGGCGGGACCCCCGGTGTTCCTCTCGAGTGGGGACGGGAGGGACGGAGAACTTCTTGGGTCACAGCAAGGAGGTGAACAACCCTTTGGAGGTCCAAGAGATAAGCGGTGATTGCCCCCGAGACGCCACAGTGGACAAGGTCCTCACTGCGCTTGCCGGGGAGAATCTTTTGGTTTTTCTGGATTTGCGGTGGGACCCTCTCGAGTTAAGAAGGGGACTCCATGGACTCGCCCCTTCGGGCTCAGGAGAGGCCAGTCTCCGTGCCAGTTGCCAGGCGCCTCTGGGGATTCCTCCTCAGTCCTCTCAGAGTGGTCAGTCCTCAACTTGTGCTGAGGCCGGAAACAGAACTTCCTCCATCGTCCTGACTCAGGGCTTGGGGAACCGCTGAGTCACCCAGAGAGGAGACAGGTCTCGTCTCACCTGGACACGTGCACGCCTACTTGCCTGACCAGCTGCAGCAGCAGTGTCAGGCTTCATGTCGAGCGGACACAGGGATCTGTGGCTTGCCCTCGAGGTCCTACCCAGGGCTGTCACACGTGCCAGTGTGTCAGGCATCGAGCCTCGGGGTGACAGTCAAAGCAGTGAAAAGCAGTCAGGTTCAACTGCAATGAACAAGGCATTTGGGGGTCTTGGGGAATTGTGGACCAAGCCTTGATGCTCCTCCCGACTTTCCTGGTGTGAGCACCTTCTCTTGGGATGTGACAGAAGCCCTATGAAACCTTTCTCTAAGGAGCAGGAAAAGGCATCATCATCTGGAGCTTACCAGGGCCAAAGAGGGCTCCTCTTGAGTCGCAATGGGTCCCTTGGAGTTCCTCTCGAGGTGAGAAGTGTGGGGCAGGGAATTTCTTGGGTCACAGCAAGGGGCTGAAGGAGCCCTTCGAGGTCTAAGAGGGAAGGGGTGATTTCCCTCATGACGCCGCAGCGGACAAGGGCCTCACCCTGCTTGCAAGGGAGAAGCTTCTGGTTTTTCTTGAGTTGCAGCGGGGTCTCTCGAGTTACGACAAAGAGCCCATGAACCCGCCCCTGTGGCCTCAAGAGAGGCCAGTCTCCGTGCCAGTTGCCAGGCGCCTCTGGGTATTCCTTTTTAGTCATCACCGAGTCCTCAGTCCTCGTCCAATGCTGAAGTTGGTACATGAGCTGTTCTCGCCCATACTGTCATAAATCTTGGGTTTCCCATGGAGGCCCCACAGGGGAGTCAGGCCTCGTCTTGCCTGGAGACGTGCACTGTCGATTGCCTCAGCCGTTGCAGGAGCAGTGTAAGGCTCCCCATCGAGCTGACACAGGGATCTGTGACTTGACTTCGAGATCCTACCCAGGGATGTCACACGTGCCAGTGTTTCAGGTTTAGAGCCTCGGGGTGACAGTCGATGCAGTTAAGGGCAGTCAGGTTCATCTGGAGTGAACGAGGTATTTGGGGGTCTTGGGGAATGGTGGCAATATCCCAGATGCTCCTGCCAACTGTCCTGGTTCGAGTGTCTCCTGTTGGGATGTGAGGTGCGCTGGGAACCCTTTCCCGACAGAGCAGGGAAGGGACCCTCATCTGGAGCTCAGCAGGGGATAATGGAGCTCCTTTTCATTCTTGGCTCGAAATGCGGTGTTCCTCTCGAGTGGGGACGGGTGGGGGGTAGAACTTTTGGGTCACGGCAAGGAGGTGAACTACCCTTCGGAGGTCCAAGATAGAAGGGGTGATTTCCCCCAAGATGCAACAGCGGACTATGTCATCACCCCGCTTGCAGGGGAGAATCTTTTGTTTTTTTCTAGTTGTGACTGTGTCCTCTCGAGTTACGATTGGGACCACATGGACTCGCCCCTGTGGCCTCAGGAGAGGCCAATCTCTGTGCCAGTTACCAGGTTCCTCTGGGGATTCCTCCCCAATCGTCTCAGGGTGCTCAGTCCTGGACTGGTGCTGAGGCCGGGGCCTGAGTTTTACTCGCCCATGCTGACATAAATGTTTGGGTACCCATGGAGCCCTCACAGAGGAGTCAGACCTCGTCTCGCCTGGAGACGTGCACTGCCACTTGCCTCTGCACCTGCAGAAGCATTGTAACGGTCCCTATCGATTGGACACAAGGATCTGTGACTTGACCTTGAGGTACCACCTAGGGCTGTCACACGTGCCAGTGTTTCAGGCTTCGAGCGTCGGGGTGAGAGTCGACGCTGTTCAGGTCAGTCAGGTTCATCTGGAGTGAACGAGATATTTGGGGGTCTTGGGGAATTTTGGCAAGACCCCTGGTGCTCCTCCCGACTGTCCTGGTGTGAGTGTTTCCTGTTGAGGTGGGAGGGGAGCGCTGGAATCCCTTTCCCGACAGAGCAGGAAAGAGACCCTCATCTGGAGCTCAGCAGGGGAGAATGGGGCTCCTTTTCATTCTTGACGGGACCTTCGGTGTTCCTATCTGGTGGGAACACATAGAGCATGGAACTTCTTGGGTCACAGTTAGAAGGTGAACGACCCTTTTGAGGTCCAAGAGAGAAGGGATGATTTCCCCCGAGACACCGCAGTGGACAAGGTCCTCACCCCGCTTGCAGGGGAGAATCTTTAGATTTTTCTCAGGTTGTGGCGGGGTCCTCTTAAGTTAAGACACATGCACAGCTACTTGCCTGATCAGCTGCAGCAGCACAGTCAGGCTCCATGTCGAGTGGACACTGGGATCTGTGGCTTGCGCTCGAGATCCTACCCAGGGCTGACACACGTGCCAGTGTGTCGGGCGTAGAGCCTCGGGGTGACAGTCGAAGCAGTGCAGGGCAGTCAGGTTCATCTGGAGTGAACTAGGTATTTGGGGGTCTTGCGGAATGGTGGCAAGATACCTGATGCTCCTCCCGACAGTCCTGGTGCGAGTGTCATCTGTTGGGATGTGAGGGGAGGGCTGGGAACCCCTTCCCGACAGAGCAGGGAAGGGACCCCAATCTGGAGCTCAGCAGGTGATAACAGGGCTTTTTTTCATTCATGGCGGGACCCCCAGTGTTCCTCTCGAGTGGGGACGGGAGGGACGGAGAACTTCTTGGGTCACAGCAAGGAGGTGAACAACCCTTTGGAGGTCCAAGAGATAAGCGGTGATTGCCCCCGAGACGCCACAGTGGACAAGGTCCTCACTGCGCTTGCCGGGGAGAATCTTTTGGTTTTTCTGGATTTGCGGTGGGACCCTCTCGAGTTAAGAAGGGGACTCCATGGACTCGCCCCTTCGGGCTCAGGAGAGGCCAGTCTCCGTGCCAGTTGCCAGGCGCCTCTGGGGATTCCTCCTCAGTCCTCTCAGAGTGGTCAGTCCTCAACTTGTGCTGAGGCCGGAAACAGAACTTCCTCCATCGTCCTGACTCAGGGCTTGGGGAACCGCTGAGTCACCCAGAGAGGAGACAGGTCTCGTCTCACCTGGACACGTGCACGCCTACTTGCCTGACCAGCTGCAGCAGCAGTGTCAGGCTTCATGTCGAGCGGACACAGGGATCTGTGGCTTGCCCTCGAGGTCCTACCCAGGGCTGTCACACGTGCCAGTGTGTCAGGCATCGAGCCTCGGGGTGACAGTCAAAGCAGTGAAAAGCAGTCAGGTTCAACTGCAATGAACAAGGCATTTGGGGGTCTTGGGGAATTGTGGACCAAGCCTTGATGCTCCTCCCGACTTTCCTGGTGTGAGCACCTTCTCTTGGGATGTGACAGAAGCCCTATGAAACCTTTCTCTAAGGAGCAGGAAAAGGCATCATCATCTGGAGCTTACCAGGGCCAAAGAGGGCTCCTCTTGAGTCGCAATGGGTCCCTTGGAGTTCCTCTCGAGGTGAGAAGTGTGGGGCAGGGAATTTCTTGGGTCACAGCAAGGGGCTGAAGGAGCCCTTCGAGGTCTAAGAGGGAAGGGGTGATTTCCCTCATGACGCCGCAGCGGACAAGGGCCTCACCCTGCTTGCAAGGGAGAAGCTTCTGGTTTTTCTTGAGTTGCGGCGGGGTCTCTCGAGTTACGACAAAGAGCCCATGAACCCGCCCCTGTGGCCTCAAGAGAGGCCAGTCTCCGTGCCAGTTGCCAGGCGCCTCTGGGTATTCCTTTTTAGTCATCACCGAGTCCTCAGTCCTCGTCCAATGCTGAAGTTGGTACATGAGCTGTTCTCGCCCATACTGTCATAAATCTTGGGTTTCCCATGGAGGCCCCACAGGGGAGTCAGGCCTCGTCTTGCCTGGAGACGTGCACTGTCGATTGCCTCAGCCGTTGCAGGAGCAGTGTAAGGCTCCCCATCGAGCTGACACAGGGATCTGTGACTTGACTTCGAGATCCTACCCAGGGATGTCACACGTGCCAGTGTTTCAGGTTTAGAGCCTCGGGGTGACAGTCGATGCAGTTAAGGGCAGTCAGGTTCATCTGGAGTGAACGAGGTATTTGGGGGTCTTGGGGAATGGTGGCAATATCCCAGATGCTCCTGCCAACTGTCCTGGTTCGAGTGTCTCCTGTTGGGATGTGAGGTGCGCTGGGAACCCTTTCCCGACAGAGCAGGGAAGGGACCCTCATCTGGAGCTCAGCAGGGGATAATGGAGCTCCTTTTCATTCTTGGCTCGAAATGCGGTGTTCCTCTCGAGTGGGGACGGGTGGGGGGTAGAACTTTTGGGTCACGGCAAGGAGGTGAACTACCCTTCGGAGGTCCAAGATAGAAGGGGTGATTTCCCCCAAGATGCAACAGCGGACTATGTCATCACCCCGCTTGCAGGGGAGAATCTTTTGTTTTTTTCTAGTTGTGACTGTGTCCTCTCGAGTTACGATTGGGACCACATGGACTCGCCCCTGTGGCCTCAGGAGAGGCCAATCTCTGTGCCAGTTACCAGGTTCCTCTGGGGATTCCTCCCCAATCGTCTCAGGGTGCTCAGTCCTGGACTGGTGCTGAGGCCGGGGCCTGAGTTTTACTCGCCCATGCTGACATAAATGTTTGGGTACCCATGGAGCCCTCACAGAGGAGTCAGACCTCGTCTCGCCTGGAGACGTGCACTGCCACTTGCCTCTGCACCTGCAGAAGCATTGTAACGGTCCCTATCGATTGGACACAAGGATCTGTGACTTGACCTTGAGGTACCACCTAGGGCTGTCACACGTGCCAGTGTTTCAGGCTTCGAGCGTCGGGGTGAGAGTCGACGCTGTTCAGGTCAGTCAGGTTCATCTGGAGTGAACGAGATATTTGGGGGTCTTGGGGAATTTTGGCAAGACCCCTGGTGCTCCTCCCGACTGTCCTGGTGTGAGTGTTTCCTGTTGAGGTGGGAGGGGAGCGCTGGAATCCCTTTCCCGACAGAGCAGGAAAGAGACCCTCATCTGGAGCTCAGCAGGGGAGAATGGGGCTCCTTTTCATTCTTGACGGGACCTTCGGTGTTCCTATCTGGTGGGAACACATAGAGCATGGAACTTCTTGGGTCACAGTTAGAAGGTGAACGACCCTTTTGAGGTCCAAGAGAGAAGGGATGATTTCCCCCGAGACACCGCAGTGGACAAGGTCCTCACCCCGCTTGCAGGGGAGAATCTTTAGATTTTTCTCAGGTTGTGGCGGGGTCCTCTTAAGTTATGACAAGGAACCCAGGGACTCGCTCCTTTGGACTCAGGAGAGGCCAGTCTCCGTGCCAGTTGCCTGGCACCTCTGGGGATTCCTCCCCAATCCTCTCAGGGTGCTCAGTCCTGAACTTGTGCTGGGGCTGGAGCCTGAGCTTTCCTCGACCGTCCTGACCTAGGTCTTGGGGTACCCCTGAGGCCCCCACAGAGGAGACAGGCCTCGTCTCGCCTGGACACGTGCACAGCTACTTGCCTGACCAGCTGCAGCAGCAGCAGCAGTGTCAGGCTCCATGTCGCGTGGACACAGGGATCTGTGGCTTGCCCTCGAGGTCCTACCCAGGGCTGTCACACGTGCCAGTGTGTCGGGCGTCGATCCTGGGGGTGACAGTCAAGGCAGTGCAGGGCAGTCAGGTTCATCTGCAGTGGAAAATGCATTTGGGTGGTCTTGGGGAATGGTGGCCCAAACCCTGATGTTCCTCCCGACTTTCATGGTGCCAGCACCTCCTCTTGGGATGGGAGGGAAGCCCCAGGAAACCTTTTCCTAAGGAGCAGGAAAAGGGAACATCATCTGGAGCTTAGCAGGGGCAAACGGGGCTTTTTTTGAGTCGCAGTGGGTCCCTTGGGTTTCCTCTCGAGTTGAGACGGGTTGGGCAATGAACTTCTTGGGTCACAGCAAGGGGGTGAAAGTGCCCTTCGAGGTGCAAGAGTGAAGGGATAATTTCCCCCGAGACCTCACAGCGAATAAGGGCCTCACCTCGCTTGCAAGGGAGAAGCTTCTGGTTTTTCTCGAGTTGTGGCAGGGTTACTCGAGTTACGATGGGGAGCCCATGGATCCTCCCCTGTGACCTCAGGAGAGGCCAGTCCTTGTGCCAGTTGCCTTGAGCCTTTGGGGATACCTCCTCAGTCATCGCCAGGTCCTCATTACTCGTCTGGTTCTGAGGCCAGTGCCTGAGTTTTCCTCGCCCATGCTGACATAGGTCTTGGGGTTCCCATTGGGCCCCCACAAGGGAGTCAGGCCTTGTTTCTTCTTGAGACGTGCACTGCCACTTGCCTCCCCAGCTTCAGCAGCAGTGTCAGGATTCCCGTCGAGCTTATACAGGGATCTGTGGCTTGCCATCTATATTCCCCAGGGCTGTCACACATGCCAGTGTGTTGGGCCTCTAGCCTCGGGCTGATAGTCGAGGCAGTGCAGGGCAATCAGGTTCATCTGGAGTGAACGAGGCATTTTGGGGTCTTGGGGAATGGTGGCCCGACTCCTGATGCTCCTCCCGACTCTCCTGTTGCGAATGCCTCCTCCTGAGATGCAAGAGGAGCGCTGGCAACCCATTTCCAACGGAACAGGTAAAGGGCCCCACATCTGGAGCTGAGCAGAAGCAAAAGGGGCTCCTTTTGAGTCATGACGGGTTCCTTGGGGTTCCTCTCGATTGGGTAAGGGTGAGGCGGGGAACTTCTTGGGTCACAGCAGGGGTGTGAAGGAGCCTTTTGAGGCCCAAGAGAGAAGGGGTGAGTTCTGCCAAGAAAAGGCAGCAGACAAGTGACTCAGCCCACCTGCAGCAGAGAAGCTTCTGGTTTTTCTCAAGTTATGGCAGGGTACTCTAGAGTTACGATGGTTACCCCAGGGAACTGCCCCTGTGGCCTCAGGAGAGGTCAGTTTCCTGCCAGTGACAGGAGCCTCTGGGGATTCCTCCTCAGTGGTCGCTGGGTCCTCAATCCTCGTCTGGAGCTGAGGCCGGAGCCTGAGTATTCCTCTCCCATGCTGACTTAGGTCTTGGGTTTCCCCTGGATTCTCCACAGTGGAGTCAGGCCTCATTTAGCCTGGAGACGTGCACTGCCGCTTGCCTCCGCAGCTGCAGCAGCAGTGTAAGGCTCCCCGTCGAGTGGACACAGGGATCTGTGTCTTGCCCTAGATGTACTACCCAAGGCTGTCACACGTGCCAGTGTCAGGCTTCGAACCTCGG
The DNA here is from genome assembly GCA_006410535.1 of Litocranius walleri. Classification (NCBI taxonomy): domain Eukaryota; kingdom Metazoa; phylum Chordata; class Mammalia; order Artiodactyla; family Bovidae; genus Litocranius; species Litocranius walleri. Next base: position 48,610 of record SJYG01001527.1, read on the forward strand.
GGTGACAGTCGACACAGTGCAGGGCAGTCAGGTTCATCTGGAGTGGGCGAGACATTTGGGGAACTTCAGAAATTGTGGCCCGAACGCTGATGCTCCTCCCAACTCTCCTGGCGGGAATGGCTCCACCTAGGATGCGAGGGGAGTGCAAGGAACCTTTCCCGAAGGAGCAGGGAAAGGGACAATCATCTGGAGCTGAGCAGGGTCAAACGGGTCTCTTCTTGAGTCACGGTGGGACCGTCAGAATTCGTCCCAAGTGGGAACGGGAGGAGCAGGGAATTTCTTTGGTCAAAGCAAGGGTGTGAAGGAGCCTTTCGAAGTCCAAATGGGAAGGGGTGATTTCATACGAGAAGACGAAGCTGACAAGGTCATCATTCAGCCTGCAGGGAAGAAGGTTCTGGTTTTTCTCGAGATCAGTTGGTGTCCTCTCGACTTACGACTGGGACCCCAGGGACCCGCTCCTGTGGCCTCAGGAGAGGCCAGTCTCCATGACAGTTATCAGGTGCCTCTGGGGATTCCTCCTCAGCCGTCACCTGGTATTCAGTCCTTGTCTGGTGCTGAGGCCGCAGCCTGAGCTTTCCTCATCCGTACTGACATAGGACTTGGGGTTCCCCTACTGCCCCGACAGGGGAGTCAGGCCTCATCTTGCCTGGAGGCGTGCACTGCCGCTTGCCTCTCCAGCAGCAGCATCAATGTCAGGCTCCCTGTTGAGTGGATACAGGGATCTGTTGCTTGCCCTCGAGGTACCCCAGGGCTGTCACATGTGCCAGTGTGTCGGGCGTTGAGCCTCGGGGTGACAGTGGAAGCAGTGCAGGGCATTCAGGTTCACCTTGAGTGGACGAGGCATTTGAGGGTCTTTGTGAATTGTGTCCCAACCCCTGATGCTCCTCCCGACTCTCCTGGTGTGAGCACCTCCTCCTGGGATGCGAGTGGTGTGCCGTGAATCTTTTCCCCACAGAGCATGGAAAGGGCCTCTCATCTGGAACTGAGCAGGGAAAATGGGGCTCTTCTTGAGTTTGAGCGGGACCTCGGCGTTCCTCTCCAGTGGGGAAGGTTGGGGCGGGGAACGTCTTGGGTCACAGCACGTGTGTGAAGGAACATTTTAAGGTCCACGAGGAAAAGGGTGATTTCACCTGAGATGCTGCAGTGGAAAAGGGCCTCACCCCACCTGCAGGGGAGAAGCTTCTGGTCTTTTCTGAGTTGTGGCGGAGTCCTCTCAAGTTACCATGGGGAACCCAGGGACACGGCCCTGTGTTCTCAGGAGAGGCCAGTCTCCGTGCCAGTTGCCAGACACCTCTGGGGATTCCTCCCCAGTCATCGCCAGGTCCACAGTCTGTGTCTGGTGCTGAGGCCAGAGCCTGAGCTTTCCACGCATGTGATGACATAGGTCTTGGGGTTCCCCTGGAACCCCTACAGTGGAGTCAGGCCACGTCTCCCCTGGAGACGTGAACAGCCGCTTGCCTCCCCAGCTGCAGCAGCAGTGTCAGGCTCCCCGTCGTGCAGACACAGGGATCCGTAGCTTGCACTCCAGGTACCCCAGGGCTGTCATATGTACCATGGTGTCTGGCGTCGAGTGTCAGGGAGACAATCGAGGCAGTTCAGGGCAGTCAGGGTCCGCTGGAGTGGACTAGGCACTTAGGGTTCTTGGGGAATGGTGGCATGACTCTGATGCTCCTCCTGACTCTCCTGGTGCGAGCACCACCTCTTGGGATGTGAGCGGAGTGCAGGGAACTCTTTCCCAACGGAGCAGGGAAAGGGACCCTCATCTGGAGCTGAACATTGGGAAACGGACCTCCTCTTGAGTCTCAGCAAAACCCTCAGGGTTCCTCTCGAGTGTGGACGGGAGGGGCGGGGAACTTCTTGAGTCACAGCATGGGGGTGAATGAGCCATTCAAGGTCCAAGAGGGAAGCGGTGATTTCGCCCGAGAAGCCTCAGCAGACAAGGGCCTCACCACGCCTGCAGGGGAGAAGCAGCTGGTTTTTCTCGAGTTGAGGCAGGGTCCTCTCAAGTTATGACGGGGACCCCAGAAACCAGCCCTGTGGCCTCAGGAGTGTCCATTCTCCGTGCCAGTAGCCAGGTGTCTTGGGGGATACATCCCCAGTCGTCAGCGGGGCCTCGGGTTTCGTCTAGCGCTGAGGCTGAAGCCTGAGCTTTCCTCGCCCATGCTGACAAAGGTCTTGGGGTTCCCATTTAGCTCCCAAAGGGGAGTCAGGTCTCCCTAGGCCTCGAGACGTGCACGGCCGCTTGCCTCCCCAGCTGCGGCAGCAGTGTAAGGCTCCCTGTTGAGTGGACACAGGGATCTGTAACTTGACTGCGAGGTACTACCCTGGGCTGTCACACGTGCCAGTGTGTCAGGCGTCGAGCCTCGGTGTGACAGTCGAGGCAGTGTAGGGCAATCAGGTTCATCTGGAGTGGAGGAGACATTTGGGGATCTTGAGGAATGGTGGACCGAACCCTGATGCTCCTCCCGACTCTCATGGTGGGATCGGCTGTTCTTGGGATGCGAGGGGAGCACCTGGTCTCCTTTCTCAATGAGCAGAGAAAAAGAAAAACATCTGGAGTTGATCAGGGGCAAACGGGGCTCCTCGAGGTACCCCACGGCTGTCACACGTGCTAGTGTGTCAGGCATTGAGCCTCGGGCTGACAGTCTAGGCAGTGCAGGGCAGTCATGTTAATCTGAAATCAACGAGGCATTTGGGGGTCTTCGGAATGGAGGCCCTACCCCTGATGCTCCTCCCGAGTTTCCTGGGGCTAGCGCCTCTTCCTGGGATGCGAGAAGAGTGCCGGGAAACCTTTCCAGATGTAGCAGGGAAAGGGACCCTCATCTTGAGCTGAACATGGGCAAACGGGGCTTCTCTTGAGTCGCAGCGGGACCCTCGGGGTTCATCTGGTGGGACGGGTGGGGAGGGGAACTTCTTGGGTCACACCCAGGGTGTGCAGGACCCTTTCGAGGTCCAAGAGGGAAGGGGTGATTTCACCCAAGATGCCGCAGTAGACAAGGGCTTCACACTACCTGCAGGAAAGAAGCTTCTGGTTTTTCCCAGATTGCGGCCGGTCTTCTCGAGTTACGACGGAGACCCCAGGGACCCACACCTGTGGCTTCAGGAGAGTCCAATCGTGCCAGTTGCCAGGCGGTTATGGGGAATCCTCCCCAGTCGTCGCTGGGTCCTCAGTCCTCGTCTAGTTCTGAGGTCGGAGCCTGAGCTTTACTCGCCTGTGCTGCCATAGGACTTGGGGTTCCCCTGGAGCCCCCACAGGGGAGTCAGGCCTTGTCTCGCCTGGAGATTTGCATGGGCTCTTGCCTCCCCAGCTGCAGCAGCAGTGTCAGGCTCCCCTTTGAGCGGACATACGTATCTGTGGCTTGCCCTCAAGGTAACCCAGGTATGTCACACTTGCCACTGTCTCGGGCATCAAGCCTTGGGGTGACAGTCGAGGCAGTGCAAGGCCGTCAGGCTCATCTGGAATGAAGGAAAATTTTGGGGTCTTGGGGAATGGTGGCCCGACCCCTGATGCTCCTCCCGACTCTCCTGGTGCATGTGCCTCTGTTTGAGGTGCGAGGGGGAGGACCAGGAACTCTTTCTCGATGGTGCAAGGAAAGGGACCCTCATCTGAAGCTGAGCAGGGACAAATAAGGCTCCTTCTGAATCATGGCGGGACCCTAGGGGTTCCTCTCGAGTGGGGACGGGTAGGGCGGTGAACATCTTGGGTCACTGCAAGGGGGAGAAGGAGCCTTTTGAGGTCCAAGAGGGAAGGGGTGATCTCCCCCGAGATGACGCAGTGGACAAGGGCCTCACTCCACCTGTAGGGTAGAAGCTTCTGGTTTTTCTCGAGTTGCGGCAGGGTCCTCTCTAGTTACGATGGGGACTACAGGGACCCGAACCTGTGGCCTCAGGAGAGGCCAGTCTCCATGCCAGTTGCCAGGCAGCTCAGGGGATACCTCCCCAGTTGTCGCCGGGTCCACAGTCCTCGTCTGGTGATGAGGACAGAACGTGAGCTTTCCTCGCCCATGCTGACCTAGGTCCTGGGGTTTCCCTGTAGCCCCCACAGGGGAGTCAGGCCTCATCTTGCTTTGAGACGTGCACGACCGCTTGCCTCCCCAGCTCGAGCAGGACTATCTCGCTCCCCATCCTGTGGACACAAGGATATGAGGCTTTCCCTCGAGGTACACCAGGGCTGTCACACGCGCCAGCGTGTCGGGCGTCGAGCTGTGGGGTGACAGTTGAGGCAATGCAGGGCAGTCAGGTTAATCTGTATTGGATGAGGCATTTGTGGGTCTTGGGGAATGATGACCCGACACCTGATGCTCCTTCCGACTCTCCTGGTGCGAACATCTCCTTCTGGGATGTGAGGGAAGTGCCGGGAACCCATTTCCGACGGAGCAGGTAAAGGGACCCTCATCTGGAGCTGAGCAGGGGCAGACGGGGTTCCTCTTGAGTTGTGATGGGACCCTCGGGGTTCCTCTCGAGTGGGGAAGGGTGAGGCGGGGAACTTCTTGGGTCACAGCAAAGGTGTAAAGGAGCCTTTCGAGGCCCAAGAGGGAAGGGGTGAGTTCTCCCAAGACAATACTGCCGATAAAAGACTCAGACCACCTGCAGCAGAGAAGCTTCTGGTTTTTCTCGAGTTACGGTGGAGTCCTCTCAAGTTACGACAGGAACCCGAGGGAATCGCCCCTGTGCCTGGGGAGAGGCCAGTTTCCTGCCAGTTGCCAGGATCCTCTGGGGATTCCTCCTCAGTGGTCGCTGGGTCCTCAATCCTCGTGTGGTGCTAAAGACGGAGCCTGAGCATTCCTCGCCCGTGCTGACTTAGGTCTTGGGTTACCCCTGGAGCCCCCACTGTGGAGTCAGGCCTCATTTAGCCTGGAGACGTATACGGCCGCTTGCCTCCCCAGCTGAAGCAGCAGTGTCAGGCTCCCCGTCGTGCAGACACAGGGTTCTGTAGCTTGCACTCAGGTACCCCAGGGCTGTCACACGTGTCAGTGTGTCGGGTGTTGCGCCTCGTGCTGACAGTCAAGGCAGTGCAGGGCAGTCAGGTTCATCTGCATTGGACGAGGCATTTGGGGTCTTGGGGGATGTTGGCCCCACCCCTGATGCTCCTACCGACTCTCCTGGTGTGAGCGTCTCCTCTTGGGATGCGAGGGGAATATTAGAAAACCTTTCCCAAAGGAGAAGGGAAATAGACCCTCATCTGGAGCTGAGCAGGGGAAAACGGGGCTCCTCTTGAATCGCGACGGGACCCACGGGGTTCCTCTCGAGTGGGGAAGGGCAGGGTGGGGAACTTCTTGGATCACATCAAGGGTGTGAAGGAGCCTTTCGAGATCCTAGAGGGAAGGGGTGATTTCCCCTGAGACACCGCTGCAGATAAAGGCCTCAGCCCGCCTGCAGGGTTTAAGCTTCTGGTTTTTCTTGAGTTATGGTGGGGTCCTCTCGAGTTATGACGGGAACCCCAGGGACCTGCCCTGTGGCCTCAGGAGAGGCCAGTATCCATTCCAGTTGCCAGGCGCCCATGGGAATTCCTCCTCAGATGTCGACGGGTACTTTGTTCTCATCTGTTGCTGAGACCGAAGGCTGAGCTTTCCTTGCACGTGCTGACAAAGGTCTTGGGGTTCCCGTTTAGCCTCCACAGGTGAGTCAGTTGTCGTTTAGCCTTGAGACGTGCACTACCACTTGCCTCCCCAGGTGCAGCCGCAGTGTAAGACTCACCATCACACAGACAAAGGGATCTGTGATTTGACCTCGAGGTACTACCCAGGGCTGTCACACGTGCCAGTGTGTCAGGTGTCGAGCCTTGGTGTGACGGTCGAGGCAGTTTAGGGCAGTCAGGTTCATCTGGAGTGGAGGAAACATTTGGGGATCTTGAGGAATGGTGGCCCTACCCCTGATGCTCCTCCCGACTCTCATGGTGCAAGTGGTTCTTCAGTCTCCTGGGTGACCTCTCCCAGACACTGTATTTAGGGTTATATATCTAGTCTCTACCGTGTGCATTCTCTCAGACCCAGTACCTGGTGACACATGTCCATAGTCTCCAGGGTGCTGTCATTCCCCAGACCTTGTACCTAGATCACATGTCCACAGTCTCACATGTGAACCCACACCCAGACCGTGTACCTTGGGTCAAATATCTGCCATCTCCAGAGGACACCCTTCATACCTTGTACATACAACTGTATCTGAGGTCACAGTTACAAAATATCCAGGATGACATCCCCACTCAGATCCTAAACCTGGTGTCATCAATGCACAGTCTCCAGTGTGACCGCCCTCCCAGACCCTGTACCTGGGGTCAAATATCTGCAGTTTCCAGGCTGACACCCTCCCTGACCTTGTACCTGGGAACACACCTCCATATCTCCCAGAGTGAGACCCCTCCATGACTCAGCACTTGGGGTCACAGGTTCAGAGCCCCCAGGGTGATCCCTCCTCTCAGAACCTGTCCCTGGTGTCACTTGTCCACACTCACCAGTGTGATTCCACCACCCCTCCTACCAAGTACCTGTGGTCACACATCCAGTCTCAAAGGTGACCCCTCTCACACATCCTGAACCTGGAGTCACACGTGGATAGTCTCCAGGATGACACCCTTCCCAGACACTGTACCTGGGGTCACATATCCAAAGTCTTTTATGTGACCCTATCCAGACCCTGCACCTTGGTTCACATATCCAAAGTCTCATATGTGACTCTATCCAGACCCTGCACCTTGGTTCACAGGTCCACAGTATCCAGCTTGACACCCCTCCCAGACCAAGTGTTTTTCAGACTTCTATCTATCAGCAACTGTCTAGATTCAAAGATGTGAGAACTCCAGGTTTGCAAGAGGCCCTAACTTCCAGGGTCATAGGCAGTATATTTCTCTGCATTTTCTGAGCCCATTCCTAGCTTATATTTGCATCTGCCCCTGAGGAAACAGACTTGGATAATTGTCTAAGAGTGCTGAATGCATACTGTTGTTACCTTGATTAGTTGACATTCTAATGGAAACGATCCTGCATCAAGGAGTTGCAAGCTGCCTGCTTATACAAGAAATCAAAAAAGTTTGACCAACCCTATTGATGTCATAAGTAGGAAAACATCATTTGAATGGATCCTCAGGCAGCTGCCAGCCCACACCCTTTTAGCACCAACACAGAGAAAATGCTAATTCTGCCAACAAAGTTCAATAACCAGGTTCACACTCTGTGTCTCTGCAGTATCCAAGAAATTTCCAAACAGACCTAGGATCACTGGATCTCTCCTACAGAGATAACATAATGGAACTTTTACTCTGAAGGGTGAGTTTTGTTGATGTGAGTCCTTCTCCAAGGCCATAGCTGGGAGGCCTCACACCAAGGCCACAGAAGAGGAGACTAGAACCAAGGTCACCTGTGAATCTGACTGAGTCCCTTTGCAACTGTTGCCTAAAGCCCCTGATCATCATGAACAAGCTTCCTGACTCCCTACCAGGCAAAGATGCCCACTCCAGTAAACACCCTATGGTGTCCCAACCAATCACCTAACATCAAGCTTCCAGCAGGAATTTTCTTTGTCTTGAAGCCACGAAAGCTGTCAACTTTCATTAGTCTGTAAGCAGGTTGGCCTGCTGTGATCACAGTGCCCACTTTATCTCTGCTCTTTGTTCTTAATAAAAACTCACTTCCTTCTGAGACACTCTATGTCTGGAAATTCTTTTCCAACTCGTACTCAGATTGTATTATCAAGTCTCCCATCACTAGGGCCACTTTCTGGATCACACTCACTATTTGTTGTCCACTCCCAGCTCAAAGCAGAAAGGTTCTCTCGGTCTGGTCCTTCCCTCTCACGTTCCTTGCCTGGTCATCAGGACCTTCCACTGTTCCTGGGCAGGCTGTCTTCTGTGTTATGGAGAGGCCTCTCTGGTGTCATGTGGAAGAAACAAGAGGTATCCATGAAGTCTCACACACCAGCACAGCAAATAGTACCCTGCAACTGACCTTTTCACTCTGGAATGGCCTGGTGGTGTTTCAGGGGATGTCCCCCAACATGTCCTTGTTCTCATCTAATCCCAGCACTGCCCACATGAGAGTCACTAAGCTACTCTGTGATGATTGCACAGAGTTCACTCACACCTCCCAGGAGCATAGGATTCTTATGGGCAGGCACCTCCCAGGATATGGGGTTCAGCTGGGCAGTTATCCCACAGAGCTCAGCATCTAGGAACTGTCCACGGTGCCCTCATTGTAGAGCAACCCTAGCTCCTCTGTTGGACAGATATGACCTTGAGCCCCTCAGACTAGGACCTGAGGTAACAAACAGTAGGTTCTGGACAGGTCTGTGACCCTGGGCTTCACTGTATGCAGCCTCCTTCCAGCGGGTTTTCCAGAGGTTTCCGCTGCACCTGGGCACTGAGCCTGTCTCCACCCACCACCCCTCCTCTCCCTGATCCCTGGGTCTCTCTCATTAGAAGAAGTCTTTCCTGAAGTTCTCTCCCAGTTGTGGGCCAGATAAAATGATTAGAAAACAAGTCAGAACTGCAGCCCCATATCCATCCTCACCCTCAGGACCCACAGGTGCTCTTGGAGCCTTGGCCAGCACAATGAAGCCAATTTTCTGAAACCATAAGCCCAAATGGGTAATGATTGGCTGACCTGGCTGGCCTGCCCTTTGCACAGATGCATGGGTTGAGGTGATATAAACCTACTCAAGTGCCTGCAGCTGTGCTTGATGCCGTCTTTTCTGCTTAGACATTGCAGTGCTGGTTTGGTGAAAGAGAGTGAGGGGCCATGGCATTTCAGGGGATCTGGTCTGTGTGGGGCTCTACTGGACCTTCTTCAGGAGGTGCTAGGCTGTTACTTGCTAAGGATGGGCTGTGTCGCCTGCTCCTGCTATTTATTGGAAATTGTTTCAGGCAGAGGTGAGGAAGCAAGAAAAGAGGCAGTGGGAGCAGGACAAGAGTAACTCAGGTAGGAAAGTGGAAAGCTTTCAGAAGATCACCCAGGCCAAGACCATCCTGCCTGACCTACAGGAGCCAACTCGGTAAGCGTGCTGTCACTGGAGGGGTTCCAATTACTTTTCTCCATCCTGTGAGGTCTTTGCACATATTCAGGTGTTTTACCTGGGAAGTGTGGATGGGGCTCGGGAGTGGCTAGCCTGGGGGCCAGCAAGCGTTTACTTAGAGATGACTTCATGGGGTCTCCCAGCTACCCACTAAAGACCCTCGTTGGGAGGGGAGTGAGCAGGGAGTGTGAAAGGGCTGCTGGCTTGGCATGCATAAGTCCCCACCGCTGATCATCTTCAGAATTGCTCATCCCTGGAGTAAGCACCCTAATTGGGTTTTCACCTGTGTAACTAGTGAATTCTTAATTAGCAATATGAACAGTGATAAGAAAATATCCGCAGTCAGGACTGAGATGTTACACCACATGTACCAGTGTAAGAACCTGAGGAGGTGTGTGCAGGCAGACCCATAGTGACAGGCTTCAGACTTGGCCTCTCAACATTCTGACATCCAGCTACTGCTTTAGCATTTCTGAGAACCCAGTGCTGACTCTAAGCTTCTGTAAACCACCCTCCATCTTCCTTTAGTAATATCCACACTTCTAGGATTCTAAAGAGCATGACTGTGTGGCTGCTCTGTGGCTTCTCTAACAAATGATCACAAGCTGGGTGGGTTAAAACAACATAAATTCATCCTCCCCCACTCCTGGAGAACAGACACCTGAGATCAAGGTGGCAGAGGGCTGAGGTCCCTCCAGAGGTTCCAGGATAGGGTCCTTCCTGCGTTTTCCAGCTTCAGGGGCTCCAGGGGTCCCTGGGCTTGTTGCCCCCTCCCCTCCTATCTCTGCCTCTGCCTTTAAAAGGCTTCTCCTCTGTGTCCTCTTTGAAGGACTCTGTCAGCTGGATTGAAGGTCACCCTAATCCTAGATGACCTTACCTTGATACCCTTAACTACATTTACAAAGACTCTTCTCCAAGATATGGCACTGTTCTCTGGGGACACATCTTTGGTGGCCACAATTCACCCCAATCTCTATGTATCAAATAATTCTCATTTTAGGAGATCACCACAGGCCCCTATAGACAGGTGCAGACAGTGTCCACACACGTGGAGTCTGGAGAGAATGACGTCCTTGGAGTCACCTGGAAGGGATGCAGGCCTGGCTTCAACAGGCTAGGGAAATCAAAGGGAGAAGAGGGGCATGCCCTTATTCAGGCTTCAAAAAGACTATGTTGGAGTGGGATGTGAGATGCACTATGGGTTCAGGGAGCTTCGTCAGGGCCTGGTGGAGGGGTTAGACTTGGGCCAGAGCTGTGGATATCGAGGGACGTAGTGTGGGGCTTGGTCATATGCCCTGAAGGAGGAGTTCACAGTCACTAGGGCACAAGGAATTGGGAACCTGGGAGGGCTTAATGTTCCTGAATCTGAAGAGAAAACTTTCATATTTTACATCACCTCCTGCTCCTTCTGCCTCTGTAACTCAATTTCCTCCTTGCAAAGTCTGGATCATGTAGTCTCAAAAAGTGGGGACTTATACAATACTTGGAGCAGGAGCTTGCCTCCTTCTCCCTTGTCCTGGCCCCTGCAAGCCTGCTTGATCATGCCTGTCCATGATAACGCAGATCCGCCTCCCTGACATTCCCCTCCTCCAAGTGGAATTCCCTGCTCTGCTGGAGCACTTCCAGCGGCTGTGGGTGGCCACTGACAGGACTCTGGGCTCCTGAGGACCCGCTGAGGCTTCAGCTTCAGGACAGTGTGAGGTTCAATTCAGGCTGACAGAAGATGGGTCACTACAGGACCCATGTGGTTTCAGCTTTGGGACATGGTGGGGTTCAGCCCAGGTGGATGGAAGTCTTGCCTCCTCAGAACCCACTGGGGCTTCTGTTTTGTGGCATTATGGGGTTCAGTTCAGGCTGATGAAATCTGGTCTCCTCAGGACCCGCTTAGGCTTCAGTTTTGGGGCATGGTGGGGTTGAGTTGAGGCTGATGGGAGCCTAGTTCCTCAGGATGCACCTGGGCTTCACTTTTCAGGCATTGTGGGGTTCAGTTGAGGCTGACAGGACTCTGGTCCCCTCAGGACCCACTGGGGCTTCAGTTTGGGGACATTGTGGGGTTCAGTTGAGTTTGATGGGAGTCTAGTTTCCTCAAGACCTGCAAGGAGGTGGTGCTGCAGAAGGAGAATGTGAGGGAAATTGGGAATAAGCTTTCTGTGAGTGACTGTTTCTGAAAGTCTGTCTTATGAGAACCCAGGACTGTTAGGACTTGATGTGGAAAGTTATGGATTTTAGTCATTTTTTCTCTGTGGTATAAGATGGTGTCCTGTATTGTTCCTTGGTGTGTGGTTTCTATTTTTCCCAGCACAGTTTATTGGGGGTGAGGAGGAGTCATCCTTTCCTGCGTGTATGTTCTTTGTTTCTTTCTTCTAAATTAATTATCGTGTACCTGTATGTTTACTTCTGAGCTCTCTTGTCTCTGTGCTCATTCTGTGGCAATTCCACACATCTTGTGGTGACTTTAAGTGCATACTCTAGATTGAAGTCAGGGATGGAGATGCTTCCAGCCTATTCTGCTTTCTCAGGGTCCCTTTGGCTCTTCTGGTTCCTTTGTGGTGCCACACAGATGTAAAGATTGCTTTTGTTTCTGTGAAAAATGTCATGGAAATGCGGGCAGTGATTGTATGAATGTGTCATTGCTTTGGTTAGCATGGATATTTTAATGGCATTTTCACCCATAAAAAAGGGATATCTTTTCACTTGTGTCCATTCAGTTTCTTTGATCATTGTCTTGTAGTTTTTAGCTTGCAGATCTTTCAAGTCCTTGGTTAGATTTCTAGATTTTTAGCTGGGTGGGTGGGGGAAATGCAATTGTAAAAGTGAATATTTTCTTAATTTCTGTTTCTAATAGTTCATTATTAGTATAGAGAAATCACAAATGATCTTGCAGTTCTACTGACTTTCTATTTTTGGCCCTGCAGCTCGACATGTTGGATCTTAGGCCCCTGACAAAGGATCAAACCCATACGCCCTACAGTGGAAGTGCAGAGTCTTAAACACTGGACTGCCAGACAAGTCCATGAATTTGCTTTTTAGTTCTGAAAATTGCTTTGGTATAGTGTTATATGGAAAACTAGAATTAAGAAATCTCATAGTTTTAGTTCCATCTGGGTCATCCACAGCACCCAAGGCGTGGTGTCTACTAATATGCTCTTTGTACAGTGTCTTTTAATACGATGTGGACTAGTGCAAGGCAATTAGCATCACTACTTTAATTGAATTTGGTTTGGTTAACTCTTGGCCTCTATTGCAATGTTCAATGTCATCTTCGATTTTCTGTCATGTGACATACATGGTTGTATTAAACAGTAATTTACTTTCTAGCAAAATTTCAAATGGTTCAATTTTAAATACTGGTACAAAGTTTTTACATTCACACCAAATACTGTGATGTGTTTTACCCAAAACGGAGCACTTTCCCGGGGAACCAGCCCATAACCCCCAAATGGGGGATAATTGTTGTTTCCACATTACAATCCTATCCACAGGACTAGTTCAACTTTCATCAGCTGCCCAAGCTTTGTGCAAATGTCTTTCTCCATTCTAATGCAGTTTTCATTTTCTGGAGCTATCACTGTGTCTTTCCCTCATACTAAAAACCTTCATGGATTTAAAGTGATAAGATGACTATGATCTGGGTAGCTTTTTCTGTGTGGTTTCTTTCACTGCGAATGTGTTCAGTGCTTTTCCATGTTGTTCCATGTGTCATTTTTTTCATCGAGCTTACAGACATATAACAACATTTATCATTTGAGTCATTTTAAGTATGCACTTTTATAGCATTAACTGCACTCACGTTGTAAAAAATTCCCCATCATACATCTCCAGAATCTTTTACTTTTCCTGAAGTGAAACTGTAACCATTAAACACTCACCACTCTCAATCCATGACTATCTTATTCTACTTGGAATTTGTCTTATATGGATATCTCATACTAGTGGAATCATAGAACAGTTTTCCTTTTGTGTCAAGCTTCTTTCACTTGGCATAATAACTTGAAGTTTCATCCACATTATAGCATGTGTGGGAGTTATCTTGTTTTTAAAAGTTTAATCATGCTCCATAGTGTTTATACTACATTGTGCTTGTCCAGTCATCTGTTGAACACTTGTGTTGCTTCCACATTTTGGCTACTATGAATGCTGCTGCTATTAATATGGGGTTCGAATATCTGTTCTGGTTCTTGGTTTTAAATATTTTGGATGTATAACCTGGACCAGAATTGATGGATTCTATGTTAACTCTGTGAATTGATGGATTCTATGTTAACTCTGTGCTTACGTTGTTGAGAAGCTCCCCGTTTTCTGCAGCTGTGGCACTATTTTACTATATTCCTTTCTATGGCAGAGTAACTCATCTTACGGATGGATCTACCCTATTTGCACTTCCATTCACCTGTTGGTAATTTTCATTGTTTTTGATTTGGGCTCTCAAGAACACTGCTGCTGTAAGTGTTGGTGTACAAGTTTATATTTGAACACCTGCTTTAAATTCCTGGGATGTATATCTAGGAGTGGAGTTGCCAAAATATATGATAATTCAGTTATTCAGTCATGTCCGACTCTTTGTGACCCCCATGGGCTGCAGCACACTAGGCTTCCCTATCCATTACCAACTCCCAGAGCTTGCTCAAACTCATGTCCATCGAGTTGGTGATGCCATCCAACCATCTCATTCTGTTATCCCCTTCTGCTCATGCCTTCAGCCTTATCCAGCATCAGGGTCTTTTCCAGTGAGTCAGTTTTTCACATCAGGTGGCCAAAGTACTGCAGTTTCAGCTTCAGCATCAGTTCTTCCAATGAATATTCAGGGCTGATTTTCCTTAGGATTGACTTGCAGTCCAAGGGATTCTCAAGAGTCTTCTCCAGCACCACAGTTCAAAAGCATCACTTCTTAGGCACTTTTATTTGTAGTCCAGCTCTAACATGTATATATGACTACTGGAAAAACCATAGCGTTTAGTACATGGACCTTTGTTGGTAATGTCTCTGCTTTTAATATGTTGTCTAGGTTGGTCATAACTTTTCTTCCAAGCAGCAGGCGTCTTTTAATTTCATGGCTGCAGTCACCATCTGCAGTGATTTTGGAAACCCCCAAAATAAAGTCTGTAACTGTTTTCATTGTTTCCCCATCTATTTGCCATGAACTAATGTGACCGGGTGCCATGATCTTAATTTTCTGAATACTGAGGTGTTTTTTTTTTTTAATCTTCTTTCAAGCATGATTGATTTTACTTTACAATATTATATTGGTTTTTCTATACATTGACTTGAATCCGCCATGAGTGTACATGTGTTCCCCATTCTGAACCCCCCTCTCACCTCCTTCCCCATCCCATCCTTCTGGGTCACCTAAGTGCACCAGCTCTGAGCATCCTGTATCATGCATCAAACTTGGACTGGTGGTTCATTTCATATATGGTATTTTACATGTTTCAATGCCATACTCTGATATTATCCTACACTCACTCTCTCCCAAAGAGTCCAAAAGACTGTTTAATACATCTGTGTCTCTTTTGCTGTCTAGCATACAGGGTTGTCATTACCATCTTTCTAAATTCCATATATATGCATTAGTATACTGTATTTGTGATTTTCTTTCTGGATTACTTCACTCTGTATAATAGGCTTCAGTTTCATCCACTTCATTAGAACTGATTCAAATGTATTAGTTTTAATGGCTTGAGTAATTCCAATGTATATATGTATATATGTACCACAGTAATTCCATTGTATATATGTATATATGTACCACAGCTTTCTTATCCATTCATCTGCTGATTGACATCTAGGTTGCTTCCATGTCCTGGCTATTATAAACAGAGCTGTGAAGAACATTGGGGTACACGTGTCTCTTTTGATGCTGGTTTCATGAATACTGAGTTTTAAGCCAACATTTTCCCTCTCCTCTTTCACTTTCATGAAGAGTCTGTTCAGTTCTTCTTTGCTTTCTGCATAAGAGTGGTGTCATATGTGTATCTGAGATTATTGATATTTCTTCCAGCAGTCTTGATTCCAGCTTGTGCTTCATCCGGCCCTGGGATTTCACATGATGTACTCTGCATATAAGTTAAATAAGCAGGGTGACAATATACAGCCTTGCTGTATTCCTTTCCCGATTTGGAACCAGTCCATTGTTCTATGTCCAGTTCTAACTGTTGCTTCTTGACCTGCATGCAGATTTCTCAGGAGGCAGGTAAGAAGGTCTGGCATTCCCATCTCTTTAAGAATTTTCCACAGTTTGTGGTCCTCCGCACATTCAAAGGCTTTGTCATTGTCAAAAAAGCAGAAGTAGATATTTTTCTGGAAGTTTTTCTCTCTTGTTTTTTCAATGAACCAACGGATGTTGGCAATTTGATCTTTGGGTCTTCTGCCTTTTCTAAACCCAGCTTGAACATCTGAAAGTTCATGGTTCACATACTGTTGAAGCCTGGCTTGGAGAATTTTGAGCATTACTTTGCTAATGTCTGAGATGAGTGCAACTGTGTGGTAGTTGGAACATTCTTTGGCATTGCCTTTCTTTGGGATTGGAATAAAAACTAACCGTTTTAGGTCCTGTGGCTACTGCTGAGTGATATGATAATTGCATTTTTATGTTTTTGAGAAAATGCTGGTTTTGCACACATAGATCGCACCATTTTACATCTCCACAAGTAAAGTTTGAGTTCCAATTTCTGTACATTTTCCCCAACATTTGTCATTTGTCTTTATTCTTGATTTCCCGCACATACATCCTGAGTGCCTTATTAAGGAGGAAGTCATGATGCAGGACCTACATTTGAGGAGAGAGGAGTTAGCTTCACATACTTGATGGACTGCTGAGTATCAATACCAGTTATCTGAATGCTTCTGTGTAGAGATTTTTATTCAACACTATTAAAAAAACCCTGTTTTTCTTTTTTTTTTTTTTTACCTGTTTGGACACCTGAAATTTCTTTTAAACTTTTGGGAGCTTCCCTGGTGGCTCAGGCTGTAAAAGCATCTGCATCAATGCAGATGATCCTGATTGCCCTGAACTGCCTCAACTGTCACACCGAGAATCGACTCACATCATGCAGGCATGTGTGACAGCCCTGTGGCACCTCGATGGCAAGCCACTGATTCCTGTGTCCGCTCGACGGGGAGCCTGACACTGCTGCTTAGGCTCGGGAGATAAGCAGCCCTGTACATCTCGACGTGAGACAAGGCCTGACT
Source organism: Litocranius walleri (assembly GCA_006410535.1). NCBI lineage: Eukaryota > Metazoa > Chordata > Mammalia > Artiodactyla > Bovidae > Litocranius > Litocranius walleri. Next base: position 64,804 of record SJYG01001527.1, read on the forward strand.
CCCCTGTGGAGGCTCCAGGGGAACCCCAAGACCCAATCAGCACAGGCGAGGAAAGCTCAGGCTCTGGCCTCAGCAACGAATCGACTCACATCATGCAGGCATGTGTGACAGCCCTGTGGCACCTCAATGGCAAGCCACTGATCCTTGTGTCCGCTCGACTGGGAGCCTGACACTGCTGCTTAGGCTCGGGAGGAAAGCAGCCATGTACAACTCGACGTGAGACGAGGCCTGACTCCCCTGTGGAGGCTCCAGGGGAACCCCAAGACCCATGTCAGTGCAGGTGAGGAAAGCTCAGGCTCCAGCCTCAGCACCAGATGAGGACTGAGGACCTGGAGACGACTGGGAAGGAATCCTCAGAGGTCCCTCGCAACTCGCATGGAGACTGGCCTCTCCTGAGGCCACAGGGGCAGGTCCCTGGTGTCCCCGTCCTAACTCCAGAAGACCCCACGGCAACTGGAGAAAAACTAGGAACTTCTCCACTGCAGGCGGGGTGAGGCCCTTGTCCACGGCGTCGTCTTGGGGGAAATCACCCCTTCCTTTTTGGACCTCAAAAGGCTCCTTCACACCCTTCCTGTGACACACGAAGTTCCCCGAGCAACCCGTCCACACTCGAGCTGAACAACGAGCGTCCCGCTGTGACACAAGAGGAGTCCCGTTTTCCCCTGCTCAGGTTCAGATGAGGGTCCCTTTCCCTCCATTGTCGGGAAAGGATTCTCCGCACTTCAGTTGCCTCCCAACAGGAGGTGCTCACCCCAGGAGAGTTGGGAGGAACTCCAGGGCACGTGCCACCATTCCCCAAGACCCCCAAATGCCTCAGTCCACTCCAGATGAACCTGAATGCCCTGCACTGCCTCGACTGTAACCCCGAAAATCGACTCACGCCACGCTGGTACGAGGACAGCCCTGTGGAAACTCGAGGGCAAGCCAGAGATCCCTGTGTTTGCTCAACGGGGAGCCTGACACTGCTGCTGCAGCTCGGGAGGAAAGCGGCCTTGCTTCTCTCCATGCAAGATGAGGACTGACTGCCCTGTGGAGCCTCCAGGGGAACCCCAAGACCCACATAAGCACGGACGAAGAAAGCTCATGCTCTGGGCTCAGCTCCAGACTAGGACTGAAGAAATGGCACCTACTGGGGAGGAATCCCCAGAGGCCTCTCGTAACTCTCATAGAGACTGGCCTCTCCTGAGGCCACAGGGGCGGGTCCCTGGGGTCCTCATCATAACTCCAGAGTATGCTGCTGCAACTCGAGAAAAACCAGGAACTTCTCCCCTGCAGGTGGGGTGAGGGCCTTGTCCGCTGCGATGTCTCAGGGGAAATCACCTCTTCAGTCTTGGACCTCAAAAGGCTTCTTCATACCCTTGCTGCGACCCGCAAAGTTCCTGACCCACCCATCCCCACCCGAGAGGAACACCAAAGGTCCCGCTGCAACTCACAAGGAGCCTTGTTTTCCCCTGCTCAGCTCCAGATGAGGGCCCCTTTCCCTGCTCCTTCGGGTAACGATTCCCGGCGCTCCCCTCACCTTCCAAGAGGAAGTGCTCAGCCCAGGAGAGTTGGGAGGAACTCCAGGGTTAGTGCCACCATTTGCCAAGAACTCCAAATGCCTCAGTCCACTCCAGATAAACCTGATTGCCCTGCACTGCCTCGACTGTCACCCCGAGGATGGACTCACACCACACTGGAACGTGTGACAGCCCTGTGGCACCTCCAAGACAAGCCACAGATCCCTGTGACCACTCGACGGGGAGTGCCCCTGTTGCTGCAGCTAGAGAGGAAAGTGGCTGTGCATGTCTCGACACGAGACAAGGCCTGACTCCTCTGTAGAGGCTCCAGGGGAACACCAAGATTCATGTCAGCACAGGCGAGGAAAGCTCAGTCTCTGGCCTCAGCCCCAAACGAGGACTGAGGACCTGGCGCTGACTGGGGAGGAATCCCCAGAGGCACCTGGAAACTGGCACAGAGACTGGCCTCTCCTGAGGCCACAGGGGTGGATCCTTGGTGTCCCCGTCGTAACCCAAGAATACCCTGCCGAAATTCGTGAAAATACAGGAGCTTCTCCCCTGCAGGAGTGGTGAGTCCTTGTCTGCTGTGGCATCTTGGGGGAAATCACCCCTTCCCTCTTGGACCTCGTAAGGCTCCTTCATGTCCTTGCAACGACCCGTGAATTTCCCCTACCAACCCATCCCCACTTGAGAGGAACAGCGAGGGTCCCACCGTGACGCAAGAGGAGCCCCGTTTTCACATGCTCAACTCCAGATGAGGGTCCGTTTCCCTGCTTTGTCAGGAAAGGATTATCAGTGCTCCTCTCACATCCAAGAGGAGGCGCCCGCCCCTTGAGAGTCGGGAGAAACTCCGGGGGTCGTGCCACCATTCCTCAAGACCCCAAATGCCTCAGTCCACTCCAGATGAACTTAAATGCTCTGCACTGCATCGACTGTCACCCCAAGGATCGACTCACGCCATGTTGGCACGTGTGACAGCCCTGTGTCACCTCGAAGGCAAGCCACAGATTCCTGTGTCTGTTTGACGGGGAGCCTGACACTGCTGCTGCAGCTCGGGAGGAAAGCGGCCATGCACGTCTCCATGTGAGACGAGGCCTGACTCTCCTGTGGAGGCTCCAGGGTAACCTCAATACCCATTTCAGCACAGGCGAGGAAAGCTCAGGCTCTAGCCTCAGCTCCAGATAAGCACTGAGGCCCTGGCGCCGACTGAGGAGGAATCCCCAGAGGCCCCTCGCAACTTGCACAGAGTGTGGCCTCTCCTGAGGCCACAGGGTATGTCCCTAGTGTCCTTGTCGTAACTCATGAAGACCCCATGCAATTCGAGAAAAACCAGGAGCTTCTCCCCTGCAGGAAGGGTGAGTCCCTTGTCCACTGTGGGGTCTCAGGGGAAATCAACCCTTCCCTGTTGGACAACAAATAGCTCCTTCCACACTCTTGCTGCGACTCATGAAAGTCACCAACCCACCCGTCCCCACTTGAGATGAACACTGAGGGTTTCGCCGTGACTCAAGAGGAGGCCTCTTTTCCCCTGCTCAGCTCCATATGAGGATCCCTTTCCCTGCCCCATCGGGAAAGGATTCCCAGTGCCCCCTTGCCTCCCAAGAGGATGCGCTCACACCAGGAGAGATGAGAGGAACTTCAGATGTCATGTTACCATTCCCCAAGACCCCCAAATGCCTCAGTCCACACCAAATGGATCTGTTTGACCTGCACTGCCTCGACTGTCACCCCGAGTATTGACTCGCGCCACGCTGGTATGTGTGATAGCCCTGTGGCACCTCGATGGCAAGCCACACTTTCCTGTGTCTGCTCGACGGGGAGCCTGACCCCGCTGATTCAGCTCGAGAGGAAAAAAGGCTGTGCAAGTCTCCATGCGAGATGAGGCCTGACTTGCCTGTGGAAGCTCCAGGGGAACCCCAAGACCCATGTCAGCATGGGCGAGGAAAGCTCAGTCTCTGGCCTCAGCTCCAGATGAGGACTGAGGACCTGGCGCCAACTGGGGAGGAATCCCCAGAGGCCCTTCACAACTCACTCGGAGATTGGCCTCTCCAGAGGCAACAAGGGTGGGTCCCTGGGATTGCTGTCATAACTCAAGAGGACTCTGCCGCAACTCGAGAAAAACCAGGAGCTTCTCCTTGGCAGGTGGCGTGAGGCTCTTGTATGCTGTGGCATCTTGGGTGAAATCAACCCTTCCTTCTTGGACCTTGAAAGGCTCCTTCATACCCTTGCTGTGACCCACGAATTTCCCTGACCTACCCGTCCCCACACGAGAGGAATATCAAGAGTACTACTGCATCTCAAGAGGAGCCCTGTTTTCCCCTGCTCAGCTCCAGATGAGGGTCCCTTTCCCTCCATTGTCGGGAAAGGATTCCCGGCACTTCCGTTGCCTCCCAACAGGAGGTGCTCACCCCAGGAGAGTCAGGAGGAACTCCAGGGCACGTGCCACCATTCCCGAAAACCCCCAAATGCCTCAGTCCACTCCAGATGAACCTGAATGCCCTGCACTGCCTCGATTGTAACCCCTAAAATTGACTCATGCCATCCTGGCATGATGACAGTCCTGTGGAACCTCGAGTGCGAGCCACAGATCGTTGTGTTGCTCAATGGGGAGCCTGACACTGCTGCTGCAGCTCGGGAGGAAAGCGGCCTTGCTTCTCTCCATGCAAGACGAGGACTGACTCCCCTGTGGAGCCTCCAGGGGAACCCCAAAACCCATGTCAGCACGGACGAAGAAAGCTCATGCTCTGGGCTCAGCTCCAGACTAGGAGTGAGGAAACGGCACCTACTGGGGAGGAATCTCCAGAGGCCCCTCGCAACTCACACAGACTGGCCTCTCCTGAGGCCACAGGGGCGGGTCCCTGGGTTCCTCATTATAACTCCAGAGTACGCTGTTGCAACTAGAGTAAAACCAGGAACTTCTCCCCTGCAGGTGGGGTGAGGCCCTCACAGCGGTGAGGTCCGCTGTGGCGTCTTGGGGGAAATCACCTCTTCAGTCTTGGACCTCAAAAAGCTTCTTCTTACCCTTGCTGCGACCCACAAAGTTTCACGACCCACCCGTCCCCTCTCGAGAGGAATGCAAAGAGTTCTGCCGCGATTCAAGAGGAGCTCCGTTTTCTCCTGCTCTTCTCCACATGAGGTTCCATTTTCCTGCTGCCTCGGGTAAGGATTTCCGGCTCTTCTCTTGAATTTCAAAAGGAGGCACTCACCACAGGAGGGTTGGGAGGAAAGCCAGGGGTCGTGCCACCATTCCCCAAGACACCCAAATGCCTCAGTCCACTGCAGATGAACCTGATTGCCCTTTAAGGCCTTGACTGTCACCCCGAGGATTGACTCATGCCACACTGGCACGTGTGACATCCCTGTGGCACCTCGAGGGCTAGCCACAGATCCCTGTGTCCACTCAATGGGGGGCCTGACACTGCTGCTGCATCTCGGAAGGAAAGCGGCTGTGCACGTCTCCACGCAAGACGAGGCCTGACTCCTCTGTGGAGGCTCCCGGGGAATCCCAAGACCCATGTCAGCATGGGCGAGGAAAGCTTAGGCTCCGGCCTTAGCTTCAGATGAGAACTCAGGACCCGGCACCGTCTGGGGAGGAATCCCCAGAGGACCCTCGCAACTTGCACAAAGACTGGCCACTCCTCAGGCCACAGGGGCGGGTCCCTGGGGCCTCGTCATAAATCGAGAGACCCGCCCCAAATTGTGAAAAGCCAGGAGCTTCTCACCGGAAGGCGGGGTGAAGCCATTGTCCGCTATAGCATCTTGGGGGAAATCAGCCCTTCCCTCTTGGAACTCTAAAGGCTCCTTCCCACCCTAGCTGCTACCCACGAAGTTCCCCGACCCACCTGTCGCCACTCGAGAGGAATATCAAAGGTCCCACCATGACTCAAGAGGAGCCCCGTTTTCCCCTGCTCAGCTCCAGGTGAGGGTCCCTTTCCCTGCTGCATCGGGAAAGGATTCCTGAAGATCCCCTCGCATCCCAAGAGGAGGCCCTTGCCCCAGCAGAGTCGGAAAAAACTCCAGGGGTCGTGCCACCATTCCCCAAGACCCCCAAATGCCTCAGTACACTCCAGATGAACCTGATTTCCCTGCACTGCCTCGACTGTCACCCAGAGAATTGATTACGCCATGCTGGAATGTGTGACAACACTGTGGCACCTTGAGGGCAAGCCACAGATCCCTGTGTCCGCTAGACAATGAGCATGACACTTCTGCTGCAGCTCAGGAGGAAAGGGGCCATGCACGTCTCCATGCAAGATGAGGCCTGACTCCTCTGTGGAGGCTCCAGGGGAATGCCAAGACCCATGTCAGCACTGGCGAGCAAAGCTCAGGCTCTGGCCGCAGATCCAGATGAGGACTGAGGACTTGGCACCGACTGGGGAGGAATCCCCAGAGGCCCAACACAACTGGCATGGAGGCTGGCCTCTCCTGAGGCCACAGAGGCGTGTCCCTGGGGTCCCCGTCGTAACTCAAGAGGACCCCGCCACAACTCGGGAAAAACCAGGAACTTATCCCCTGCAGGCGGGGTGAGGCCCTTATCCTCTGCGGCGTCTTGGGGGAAATCACCCCTTCCCTCTTGAACCTGGAAAGGCTCCTTCACACCCTTGCCTTGACCCACGAAGTTCACCGACCCACCTGTCCCCACTCGAAAGGAACACCGAGGGTCCTGCTGTGACTCAGGAGGACTCCCATTTTCCCCTGCTCAGCTCCAAATGAGTGTCCCTTTCCCTGATCCGTTGGGAAAGGATTCCCTGTGATCCCCTCCTATCTCAAAAGGAGGCACTAGCCAGAGAGAGTCGGGAGGAATTCCAGGGTTCGTGCCACCATTCCCCAAGACCTCCAAATGCCAGAGTCCACTGCAGATGAACCTGACTGTCCTGCACTGCCTCGACTGTCACCTCGAGGATCGACTCATGCCACGCTGGCATGTGACATCCCTGTGGCACCTCTAGAGCAAGCCACAGATCCACATGTCTGCTGGACGAGGAGCCTGACAGTGCTGCTGCAGCTCGGGAGGAAAGTGGCTATGCACGTCTCCATGCAAGACAAGGCCTGACTCCCCTGTGGAGGCTCCAGGGGAACTCAAGACCCATGTCAGCATGGGAGAGGAAAACTCAGATTCCAGCCTCAGCTCTAGACAAGGACTGAAGATCTGGCACTGACTAGGGAAGTTCCCTAGACGCCCCTCCCAACTCGCATGGAGACTGGCCTCTACTGAGGCCACAGGGGCGGGTCCCTGGTGTCCCCATTGTAACTCAAGAGGATCCCACCACAACTCGAGGAAAAACAGTATCTTCTACCTTGCAGGAGAAGTGAGGCCCTTGTCCACTCCGGCGTGTCAGGGGAAATCATCCCTTCCCTTTTGGACCTCAAAAGGCTCCTTCTCACACTTGCTTCGAAACAAGAAGTCCAGCGACCCACCCGTCCCCACTCGAGAGGAACACCAAGGGTCCCGCCGCGACTCAAGAGAAGCCCCGTGTTCCCCTGCTCAGCTTCAGATGACGGTCCCTTTCCCTATTCCGTCGGGAAAGGATTCCCGGAACTCCCCTCGCCTCCCAAGAGGGGGCGCTCTCTCCAGGAGAGTTGGGAGGGAAAACAGGGTCGTGCCACCATTCCCATAGGCCCCAAAGTGCCTCAGCCCACTCCACATGAACTTTATTGCCCTGCACTGCATCAACTGTCACCCCGAGGATCAACTAAACCATGCTGGCACGTGTGACAGCCCAGCGACACCTCGACGGCAAGACTCAGATACTTTGTCAGGTCGATGGGGAGCATGTTCCTGCTGCTGCAGCTCGGGATGAAAGTGGCCGTGAACATCTCCAAGCGAGACGAGGCCTGACTCGCTGTGAAGGTTCCAGGGGAACTACATGACTCATGTCAGCATGGGCAAGGGAAGCTCAGGCTAAGGCTTCAGCTCCAGACAAGGACTGAGGACCCGGCGCAGATTGGAGAGGAATCCCAAGAGGCTCCTCACAACTCACACTGATACTGGCCTCTCCTGAGTCCACAGGGGCGGGTTCCTGGGGTCCCCGTCGTGACTCCCCGCCACAATTCGAGGAAAACCGGGAGCTTCTCCTGTGCAGGCGTGGTGAGGCCCTGGTCCAATGCGGGTCTCGGGGGAAATCACCTCTTCCGTCTTTGAACTCGAAAGGGGCCGTCACACCCTTGCTTCGATCCATAAGGTTCCCAGAGCCACCCGTCCCCATTCGAGAGGAACAACGAGGGTCCCGCTGCCACTCAAAAGAAGCCCTGTTTTCCCCTGCTCAGCTCCAGATAAGGGTCGCTTTTTCTGCTCCATCGGGAAAGGATTCCCAGCGCTCCCCTCGCCTCTCAAGAGGAGGCTCTTACCCCAGGAGAGTCGGGAGGAACTCCACGGGTCATGCAACCATTCCCCAAAATCCCCAAAATCCTTAGTCCACTCCAGATGAGCTTGACTGCCCTGCACTGCCTCAACTGTTATCCCGGCAATTGATTCATACCACGCTGGCACGTGTGACAGAACTGAGGTACCTCGAGGGCAAGCCACAGATCCCTGTGTCTGCATGAAGGGTAGCCTGACAATGCTGCTGAAGCTCAGGAGGAAAGCTGCCGTGCACGTCTCCACGAAAGACGAGTCTGATTTCCCTATGGGGGCTCCAGGGAAACCCCAAGACCCATGTCAGCACGGGCAAGGAAAGCTTAGGTTTCGCCTCAGCTCCCGATGAGGACTAAGGACCCGGCGCTGACTGGGGAGGAATCCCCAGAGGCCCCTCGCAACTCTCTCGGAGACTGGCCTCTCCTGAGGTCACAGGGGCAGGTCTCTGGGCTCCCTGTCGTAACTTGAGAGGACCCACTGCAACTCGAAAAAAAAAAACAGGAAATTCTCCCCTGCAGGCGGGGTGAGGCCCTTGTTTGCTGTGGCGTCTTGGGTAAAATCACCCCTTCCCTCTTGGACCTCAAAAGGCTCCTTCACACCCTTTCTGTGACCCACGAAGTTCCCAGACCCACCCATCCTCACTCGAGAGGAACACTCAGGTTCCTGCCGTGACTCAAGTGGAGCCCCATTTTTCGCTGCTCAACTCCACATGAGGGTCCCTTTCCCTGCTCCGTTGGGAAAGGTTTCCCAGTGCTCCCCTCGCATCGCAAGCGGAGGCGCTCTCACCAAAATCGTCAGGAGGAACACCAGGTATCGTGCCACCATTACCCAACTCACAAATGCCTCGTCCAACCAGATGAAACTGACTGCCCTGAACTGCATCTACTGTCATCCCCAAAATCAAATCATGCCATGCTGGCATGTGTGAGAGCCCTGGGGTACCTCGACTGCAAGCCACAGATCCCTGTGTCTGTTCAATAGGGAGCTTGACAGTGCTGCTGCAGCTCGGGAGGAAAGCGGCCTGACTCACCTGTTGAGACTCCAGGGGAACCACAAAACCCATGTCAGCTCTGGTGAGGAACGCTCAGTCTCCAGCCTCAGATCTAGACGAGGACTGAGGACCCAGCGCTGACTGGTAAGGAATCACCAGAGGCCCTTCCCAACTCGCAGGGAGAATGGCTTCTCCTGAGGCCACAGGGGCGGATCCCTGAGGACCCCATCGTAAATCGAGAGGACCACACCACAACTGGAGAAAAACCAGGAGCTTCTCCCCTGCAGGCGGGGTGAGGCCCTTGTCTGCTGAGGTGTCTCGGGGAAAATCACTCCTTCCCTCTTGGACCTTTAAAGGCTCTGTCACACCCTTGCTGTGACCCACGAAGTTCCCCGATCCACCCGTGCCCACTCGAGAGGAACACCGAGGGTCTCGCCGCTACTCAAGAGGAGCCCGTTTTCCCCTGCTTAGCTCCCGACGAGAGTCCCTTTCCCCGCTCCATTGGGAAAAGATTCCCGGCACTCCCCTCACATCCCAAGAGTAGACGCTTGCACCAGGAGAGTCGGGAGGAACACCAGCGGTCAGGGCACCATTCCCCAAGACCCCCAAATGCCTTGCCCACTCCAGACGAACCTGACTGCCCTGCACTGCTTCGACTGTCATCTCGAGGATCGACTCATGCCACACTGGCACATTTGACAGCCTTGGGGTATTTCGAGGGCAAGCCACAGATACTGTGTCTGCTCTACTGGGAGCCTGACACTGCTGCTGCAGCTCGGGAAGATAGCGGCCTTGCACGTCTCCATGCGGGACGAGACCTGACTTCCCAGTGTGGGCTCCAGGGTAACCCCAAGTCCTATGTTCACACAGGCGAGGAAAGCTCAGGCTCCGGCCTCAGCTCCAGAGGAGAACTGAGGACCCGGCTCTGACTGTGGAGGTATCCGCAGAGGCCTCTCACAACTCACATGGAGACTGGCTTCCCCTGAGACCACAGGGGCTGGTCCTTGGCATCCCCTTCATAACTCGAGAGGACCCTGCCGCAACTCGAGAAAAACCAGGAGCTTCTCCCCTGCAGGCGGGTTGTGGCCTTTGTCCACTGTGGCATCTCGGGGGAAATCACCCTTTCCCTCTTGGACCTCGAAAAGCTCTTTTACATCCTTGATGTGACCCATGAAGTTCTCCGACCTACCCATCCCAACTCGAGAGGAACACCAAGGGTCCCACCATGACTCAAGAGGAGCCCCGTTTTCCCCTGCTCAGCTCCAGATGAGGGTCCCTTTCCCTGCTGTAGGGAACAAAGTATAAGGGAGCCTGGGAAGACTCTTGCAAGCAAGTCTCCTGTTCAGGGCTGAATATTCTTGCAAAAGAGATTTCTGTCAAAAATCCTTTGATCCCGTGAGAAAAGAACATTTCTTGCATACAAGGATGTTTCTCTGATTCTTCTAAAAGGAACAGACCCAGGGACAATGTGGATTCTAACTTGATAAGGAAGTTCCCCAAAACAAAGTCTTAGCTGCAGTAAATAAGTTAAGGTTATCTCACCCCATGCCTGTGAACTGTATAGTTGCTGAATCATAGTGTTTGGCAACTTGCCCTGATGATTGTTGTGCAAAAGATATAAAGCAGCTGCAAGAAGCAGCAGAATAAAAAAAATGATTCAAACCACTCGGCTAGATAAGGAAGTTCCCCCAAACAAAGTCTTAGCTGCAGTAAATAAGTTAAGGTTATCTCACCCCATGCCTGTGAACTGTATAGTTGCTGAATCATAGTGTTTGGCAACTTGCCCTGATGATTGTTGTGCAAAAGATATAAAGCAGCTGCAAGAAGCAGCAGAATAAAAAAAATGATTCAAACCACTCGGCTGTGTTGGTGTTTCATTCTGTCGCTAGTATCTGGCCCTCAACGCGGGGCATGACAGAACCGAAAGGGTAAGCACCCTGGGGCGGAAAGCTGAAAGAGGGACTTTCAGGAAAAAAGAAAAGAAAAGAAAAGAACCAAAAGTGTAAGCACTCTGGTGGCGCCGGACGCTGAAAGAGGGACTTTTGGGAAAAAGAAAAGTAAGAGAAAAGAAAAAGAAAAAAACATAAGGAATTCCCTGTCTTTAAGGTCACAGTATGAGCTGGTTAAGGGGCTCCTGCATTTTATAGGAGTTAAAACCTCTACTAGCTGTTTGAGTGAGTTGTTCTGCCTTATAGAGAAGCATTGCTATTGGTTTAAATATGAAACAGATGGGATCTAATTAAAATTAAAAGCTTCTGCACAACAAAGGAAACTATAAGCAAGGTGAAAAGACAGCCTTCTGAATGGGAGAAAACAATAGCAAATGAAACAACTGACAAACAACTAATTTCAAAGATATATAAGCAACTTATGCAGCTCAACTCCAGAAAAACAATCCAATCAAAAAATGGGCCAAAGAACTAAATAGGCACTTCTCCAAAGAAGACATACGGATGGCTAACAAACACATGAAAAGATGTTCAACATCACTCATTATCAGAGAAATGCAAATCAAGACCACAATGAGGTACCATTTCACACCAGTCAGAATGGCTGCGATCCAAAAGTCTACAAGCAATAAATGCTGGAGAG
>SJYG01001527.1:83088-104163 GCA_006410535.1 Litocranius walleri
TTGCAGTGATCATGACCCTCGTCTAGTTATGAATTATTCAAATCATGTAATTGTAGATTGGAGTCCTACTCATGGGGAATTTTTAGAAAAATGGTCTAATCGATCTTTGAAATGGCATCGCATAAATGGTACCCTGTATGGTCAAGGAAATGAAACTGTAAAATGGCAACATTTTGCATTGGTTCCACCTCAGTTGCAAATGGTGGGACACCCTCAATTACAAGGGGATATGTGGCAATTGTGGGCTGTGTCAGGTAATCTTACTATTTGGACTGGAAATTTCACCTTGATCCTTCTGGGCCTTTTCAAGTTGATTTGCATATTAACAAATCTTACTCTGCTATAGCATGTGTAAAATTTCCTTACTCTCTACAGTATGGGCAATGGGTTTGGAATGAAATTTTGGGAGTTATAACATGTTTTGATTGTAACTTGACTTAATGCATAAACCGTTCTTGGTGGGAAAATGTTGAAAACAAGATGGTTCATTCCAGTAATTACTCTTTGGTTATTGTGAAAGCATGGACTGAACTCTGGTTACCTATTAATTTTACTCGACCTTGGTCAGACGCTTTTGATGTCACTCATCTTGTGAATGCTGTACAAACTCTTTTCCATCGATCCCGAAGAATGCTTGGCATCGTCATCACATCAGTTCAGTAACAGCAACAGCAACTGTAGCAGGTTTTGCTTTGCATCAAGGCATACAGACTGCCGATTTTGTCAAGGAGTGGCATAAGGATGCTCATTTATTGTGGAAACAACAGCATGATTTGGACGCTCAATTGGCTACTGATGTATTGAATTTACAACACACTGTTTGCTGGTTAGGATATCAAGTGACTGTGTTAGCTGCAAGAAGTGTGTTAAAATGTGATGGGAATGCATCTCACCTATGTGTAACCCCTGTTCCCTTTAATATGATTGAGGGCTGGGAAAAAGTGAAAATGTCTTTGGTGGGACACCAGAATTTAACTGCTGAAATTATGGAATTGGAACAAACTATATTGTCAACTTTTAGTAAGACACTGTCTTATATTATTGGTTCTGATGTACTGAAGAAACTTCAAGAAGGATTAGATAACTTCAATCCTTTAGGGCATGCATCTACATTGTTAACAACATCCTTTGTGAAAACTTTGTTAATTGTTGCTTTATGTTTCATTGCTTTTATAGTCCACCGGTACAGGTGAGCAGGGAAATAACTGAAAGAAGAAGCTTTGCATATTCAGGCGCTTATTCAGCACCTGCAAGAAAAGAAAGGGAGAGATGTAGGGAAAAAAGTATAAGGGAGGCTGGGAAGACTCTTGCAAGCAAGGCTCCTGGTCAGGGCTGAATATTCTTGCAAATGAGATCTTCAGCCAAGAATCCTTTGATCCCGTGGGAAAAAAATATTTCTTGCATACAAGGATGTTTCTCTGATTCTTCTAAAAGGAACAGACCCAGGGACAAAGTCAATTCTAACTTGATAAGGAAGTTCCCCAAAACAAAGTCTTAGCTTTAGTAAATAAGTTAAAATAAGGTTATCTCACCCTGCGTCTGCAAACTGTATAGTAGCTGAATCAGTGTTTGGCAACTTGCTCTGCTGATTGTTGTGCAAAAGATATAAAATAAAGCAGCTGCAAGAAACAGAAGAATAACAATAATAATAATAAAGATTCAAAACAATCGGCCGTGTTGGTGTTTCATTCCGTGGCTAGCAAACTGCTCCATCGGGAAAGGATTCCAGGCGCTCCCCTCGCATCCCAAGAGGAGGCGCTCGCATCAAGAGAGTCTGGAGGAACACCAGGGGTCGAGCCACAATTCCCCAAGACCTCCAAATGCCTCATCACTCCAGATGAACCTGACTGCCCTGCACTGCCTCGAATGTCACCCTGAGGATCGACTCATGCCACGCTGGAATGTGTGACATCCCTGGGTTACCTCGAGGGCAAGCCACAGATCTCTGTGTCCGTTCAACGGGGAGCCTGGCACTGCTGCTGCAGCTTGGGAGGAAAATGGCCGTGCACGTCTCCATGCGAGATTACGTGTGACTCCACTGTGGGAGTTCCAGGGGAACACCAAGACCCATGTCAGCACGGGTGAATAAAATACAGGCTCTGGCCTCAGCTCCAGACGGAAACTGAGGACCCGCACCGACGGATGAGAAATCCCCAGAGGCCTGTTGCAACTCTCATGGAGACTGGTCTCTCCTGAGGCCACAGGGGCGGGTCCCTAGGGTCCCCTTCATAACTCGAGATCACCCCACCGCAACTCGAGACAAACCAGGAACTTCTCCCCTGCATGTAGGGTGAGGCGGTTGTCTGCTGTGGCATCTCAGGGGAATTCACCGCTTCCCTCTTGGACCTTGAAAGGCTCCTTCACAGCCATGCTGTGACCCATGAATTTCCCCGACCCACCAGTCCCAACTCGAGAGGAAAACCGAGGGTCCCGCTCAACTCAAGATGAGCCCCGATTTCCCCTGCTCAGCTCCAGATGAGGGTCCCTTTACCTGCTCTGTTGGGAAAGGATTCTCGATACTTCCCTTACATCTCAAGAGGAGGTGCTCACACCAGGAGAGTCGGGAGGAACACCAGGGTTCGTGCCACCATTCCTCAAGACCCTAAATGCCTCGTCCACTCCAGATGAACCTGACTGCCCTGTACAGACTCGACTGTCACCCCAAGGATCGACTCACGCCACGCTGGCATGTGTGACAGCCCTGGGGTAACTTGAGGGCAATCCACAGATCCCTGTGTCCACTCGACGGAGAGGCTTACACTGCTGCTGCTGCTCGGGTGGAAAGCAGCCGTGCAGGTTTCCACTCGAGATGAGGCCTGGCTCCCCTCTGGGGGCTCCAGGGGAACCCCAAGACCCATGTAAGCACGGGCAAGGAAAGCTCAGACAGCGGCCTCAGCTCCAGATGAGGACTGAGTACGTGGCGTCTAATGGGGAGGAATCCGCAGATGCCCCTTGCAAATCCCCCGGAGACAGGCCTCTCCTGAGGCCACAGAAGCAGGTCCCTAAGGCCCCCATCATAACTCGAGAGGAACCTGCACAACTCAAGAAAATCCAGGAGCTCCTCCCCTGCAGGCAGTGTGAGGCCTTTGTCCGCTGCCACGTCTCGGGGGAAATCACCTCTTCCCTCTTGAATTTCAAAAGGCTCCTTCACACCCTTGCTGTGACACACGAAGTTCCCCAAATCACCCGTCCCCACTCAAGAGAACACCAAGGGTCCCACCACATCTAATGAGAAGCACTGTTTTTCTCTGCTCAGTTCCAGTTGACAGGCCCTGTCCCTTCTCTGTCGGGAAAGGATTCCCGTCACACTTCTCACATCCCAAGAGTTGTCGCTGGCACCAGCAGAGCCTGGAGACACACCAGGGGTCATGCTGCCATTCCCCAAGATCCCCAATTGCCTCGTCCATTCCAGATGAAGCTTACTGCCCAGCACTGACTCGAATGTCACCCCAAGAATCGACTCACACCACGCTGGCACATGTGACAGCCTGGGGGTACCTCGAGGGCAAGTCACAGATCCCTATGTTTGCTAGTCGGGGAGACTGACAATGCTGCTGCAGTACGGTAGGTAAGCGGCCGTGCACAGCTCCACGTGAGATGAGCCCTGACTCCCCCGTGGGGGCTCCAGGAAATCCCAGCATGGGTGAGGAAAGTTCAGGCACCAGCCTCAGCTCCAGACCAGGCCTGAGGACCTGGCGCTGATGGGGGAGGAATCCCCAGAGGCTTCTCGCAATTTGCATGGAGAATAGCCTATCCTGAGGCCACAGGGGTGGGTCCGTGGATCTCCATCGTAACTCGAGAAGATCCCCCTGCAACTCGTAAAAAATCAAGAGCTTCATGGCTGCTTATGGGGTGAGGCCCTTGTCCACTGCGGTGTCTTAAGGAAAATCACCCCTTCCAGCTGGAACTCGAATGGCTCCTTCACACCTGTGCTGTGACCCACGAAATTTCCCAACCCAACAGTCACCACTAGAGAGGAACACCAAGGGTCCCACTGTGATACAAGAGGAGCCCCGTTTTCCCCTGCTAAGCTCCAGATGAGGTTCCCTTTCCCTGGCCGTTGGGAAAGGATTCCTGGCGCTCCCTTTGCAACCCAAGAGGAGGCACTCACACCAGGAGAGTCGGGAGGAACACCAGGGTTCGTGCCACCATTCCCCAAGACCCCCAAATGCCTCATCCGCTCCAGATGAACCTGACGCCGTGCACTGACTCGACTGTCACCTCGAGGATCAACTTGTGCCACGCTGGTACATGAGACATCCCTAAGGTACCTAGAGGGCAAGCCACAGATACCTGTGTCAGCTCAATAGGAGCCGGACACTGCTGCTGCAGCTTGTGACGAAAGCGTCTGTGCACGTCTCCACGCGAGAGGAGGCCTGACTTTCCTGTGGGGGATCCAGGGGAAACCCAAGTCCCATGTCAGCACTGACAAGGAAAGCTCTGGCTCTGGCCTCTGCTCCAGACTAAGACTGAGGACCCGGTGCAAACTGGGTTGGAATCCCCAGAGGCCCCTCGAAACTCGCATGGAGAATGGACACTCCTGAGGCCACAGGGGAGGGTCCCTGGGGTTCCCGTTGTAACTCAAGAGGACCCTGCTGCAACACCAGAAAAACCAGGAATTTCTCCCCTGCAGGCGGGGTGAGGCGCTTGTCCACTTCAGCGTCTCTGAGGAAATCACCCCTTCCCTCTTGGACCTCAAAAGAATCCTAAACACCCTTGCTGTGACCCACGAGTTCCACGACACAACTGTCCCCACTCGAGAGGAACACCGAGGGTTCTGCCGCGACCAAAGAGGGGCGATGTTTTCCCCTGCTCACCTGCAAATGAGGGTGCATTTCCCTGATCCGACTGGAAAGGATTCCTGGCGCTCCCCTCCCATCCTAAGCAGAGGTGCTTGCACCAGGAGACTTGGGAGGAACAAGAGGGGTCGTACCACCATTCACAAAGACCCCCAAAAGCCTCAGCCACTCCAGATGAAACTACCCTTCACTGCTCGACTGTAACCCCTAAAATAAATGCACAACATGCTGGCACGTCTGACAACCCTGGGGTACCTCGAAGTCAAGCCACAGATCTTTGTGTCCACTTGACAGGGAGCATGACACTGCTGCTGCATCTGGAAAGGCAAGTGGCCATGCACGTCTGCAGGCGAAACATGGCCTGACTTCCCTGTGGGGGCTCCAGTGGAACCCCAAGACGTACGTCAGCACAGGTGATTAAAGCTCTGGCTCTGGCCTGAGCACCAGACGAGGACTGAGGACCCACAGATGACTGGGGAGGAATCTCCAGAGGCGCCCGGCAACTGGAATGGAGACTGGCCACTCCTGAGGCCACAGGGGCGGATCCCTCAGGTCCCAGACGTAACTAGAGAGGACCCTGCCGAAACTCAAGAAAAACCAGAAGCTTCTCCCCTGCAGGTGGGGTGAGGCCCTTGTCTGCTGCGGATCTCGGGGGAAATCACCACTTCCCTCTTGGACCTCAAAAGGCTCCTTCACCCCCTTACTGTGACCCAAGAAGTTCCTGGCACCACCTGTCCCCCTTGAGAGGAAAACCGAGGGTCATGCTGTGACTCAAGAGGAGCCCCGTTTTTCCCTGCTCAGCTCCAGATGAGGGCCCCTTTCCCTGCTTTGTTTTGAAAGGTTTCCCGGTGCTCCCCTCGCATTGAAGAGGAGGTGGTTGCACCAAGAGCGTCTTGAGGAGTATTAGGGGTCAGGCCACCATTCCCCAAGACAATCAAATGCCTCGTCCACTCAAGATGAACCTGAATGCCCTGCACTGACTCGACTGTCACCCCGAGGCTCGACGCCAGACACACTGGCACGTGTGACAGTCCTGGGGTACCTCGAGGGCAAGCCACAGATTCCTGTGTTCACTTGACAAGGAACCTGACACTGCTGCTGCAGCTGAGGAGGCAAGCAGCCGTGCAGGACTCCAGGCGCGACGAAGCCTGACTCCCCTGTGGGGGCTCCAGGGGAACCCCAAGATCTATGTCAGCACAGGTGAGGAAAGCTCAGGCTCCAGCCTCAGCAACAGATGAGGACTGAGGACCCGGCGACGACTGGGGAGGAATCCCCAGAGGCACCTGGTAACTGGCATGGAGACTGGCCTCTCCTGAGGCAACAGGGGTGAGTCACTAGGGTCCCCGACGGAACTCAAAAGCATCTCGCCGCAACTTGAGAAAAACCAGAAGCTTCTCCCCTGCAGGAGGGGTGAAGCTCTTGTCTGCTGCGGCATCGCGGCGGAAATCATCCCTTCCGTCTTAGACCTCAAAAGGCTCCTTCACCCATTTGCTGTGAACCAAGATGTTCCCAGCCCTACCCATCCCCACTAGAGAGGAACACTGAGAGTCACGCTGTGACTCAAGAGGAGCCCTGTTTTCCCCTGCTCAGCTCCAAATTTGGGTCCTTTTCCGTGCTCCATCGGGAAAGTGTTCCCGGCAATCCCCTCGCATCCCAAGAGCAGGCGCTTACACCAGGAGCGTTGGGAGGAACATCAGGGGTTGGGGCACCATTCCCCAAGACCCCCAAATGCCTTGTCCACTCCAGATGAACCTGACTGCCCTGCACTGTCTCAACTGTCACCCCAAGGATCAATGCCTGTCACACTGGCATGTGTGAAAGCCCTGAGGTACCTCGAGGACAAGCCACAGATCCCTGTGTCCGCTCGACTGGGAGTCTGACACTGCTGCTGCAGCTGGGGAGGCAAGTGGCCGTGCACGTCTCCAGGCGAGATGAGGCCTGACTCCCTGTGGGGGCTCCAGGGAACCGAAGATTTATGTCAGCACGGGCGAGGAAAGCTCAGGCTCCAACCTCAGAATAAGACAAGGACTGAGGACCCGGCGACGACTGGGGAAGAATCCCCAGAGTCGCCTGGCAACTGGCACGGAGACTGGCCTCTCCTGAGGCCACAGGGGCGTGTCCCTGGGGTCCCCATCGTAAATCGAGAGTACCCTGCCGCAACTCGAGGAAAACCAGAAGCTTCTCCCCTGCACGCAGTGTGAAGCCCTTGTCCACTTCAGCGTCTCTGGGGAAATCACCCCTTCCCTCTTGGACCTCAGAAGAATCCTAAACACCCTTGCTGTGACCTACGAGTTCCACGACACTACCGTCCCCACTCGAGAGGATCCCTGAGGGTCCCGCCGAGATTATAGAGGAGCCCCGTTTGCCACTGCTCAGCTCCAGATGAAGTTCCTTTTCCCTGCTCTGACGGGAAAGGGTTCCAGGAGCTTCCCTTGCATCCCAAGGTGAGGCGCTCGCACCAGGAGAGTCGGGAGGAGCATCAGGGGTCTGGCCACCATTTCCCAAGACCCCCAAATGCCTCGTCCACTGCAAATGAACCTGACTGCCCTGCACTGCCTCGACTGTCACCCCGAGGCTTGATGCCGACACACTGGCACGTGATACAGCCCTGTTGTACCTCGAGGGCAAGCCACTTATCCATGTGTCTGGTCGACGGGGTGCCTGACACTGCTGCCGCAGCTGAGAATGCTTGTGGCTGTGCACGTCCAGACTAGACGAGGCCTGCCTCCACAGAGGGGGCTAAGGGAAACTGGAAGACCTATGTCAGCACGGGCGAGAAAAGCTCAGGCATTGGCCTCAGCACCAGACAAGGACTGAGGACCCAACGATGACTGGGGAAGCATCCCCAGAGGCGCCTGGCATCTAGCACGGAGACTGACCTCTCCTGAGGACACAGGGGCAGGTCCCTGGTTTCCCTGTCGTAACTCGACAGGACCCCGCTGCAACTCGCGAAAAACCAGAAGCTGCTCCTCTGCAGGTGGAGTGAGGCCCTTGCCCGCTGTGGCATCTCGTGGAAAGTGACCTCTTCCCTCTTGGACCTCGAAAGGCTCCTTCAACCATTTGCTGTGACCCAAGAAGTTCTTCGCCCAACCCCTCCCCACTCGAGAGGATCTCTGAGGGACCGGTTGTGACTCAAGAGGAGTTCCGTTTTCTCCTGCTAAGCTCCAGATGATGGTCCCTTTTCCTGCTCCTTAGGGAAAGGTTTCCTGGGGCTTCCCTCACATCGCAAGAGGAGGTGCTTGCACCAGGAAAGTCGGCAGGAGCATCAGAGGTTAGGCCACCATTCCCCAAGACCCCCAAATGCCTTTTCCACTGCAGATGAACCTGACTGCCCTGCACTGCCTTGACTGTCACCCCGAGGCTCGACGCCCGACACACTGGCACATGTGACAGCCCTGGGGTACACAGAGGGCAAGCCACACATCCCTGTGTCTGCTCGACGGGAAGCCTGACACTGCTGATGCAGCTGGGGAGGTAAGGGGCTGTGCACGTCTCCAGGTGATACGAGGCCTTACTCCCCAGTGGGGCTCCAGGGGAACCCCAAGACCTATGTCAGCACTGGCAAAGAAAGCTCAGGCTTCAGTCTTAGCAACAGACGAGGCCTGAGGACCCGCCAACCACTGGGGAGGAATCCCCAGGGGCGCCTGTCAACTGACATGGAGACTGGCCTCCCTTGACGCCACAGGGGCTTTTCCATGGGGTCTCCATCATAACTCAAGAAGACCCTGCCGCAACTCTAGAAAAAAACAGAAGCTTCTCCCCTGCAGGTGGGGTGTGGCCCTTGTCAGCTGCAGCGTCTTGGGGAAAGTCACCCCTTCCCTCTTGGAACTTGAAAGGCTTCTTCACACCCATGCTGTGAGAAAAGAAGTTCCCCGCCCCACCCATCCTCCTCGAGGGAAACACCTAGGGATTCTCTGGGACTCAAAATGAGCCCTGTTTGGCCCTGCTCAGCTCCAGATGAGGATTCCTTTCCCTGCTCCATTGTTAAAGGGTTCCACGAGCTCCTCTCGCATCCCAAGAGGAGGTGCTCACTCCAAGAGAGTCAGGAGGAGTATCAGGGGTCGTGGCACCATTTCACAAGACACCCAAATGCCTCATCCACTCCAGATGAACCTGAGTGCCCTGCAATGCCTCGACTGTCACACCGAGGCTTGACATCCGACACACTGGCACGTGTGACAGCCCTGGGGTACCTCGAGGGCAAGCCACAGTTCCCTATGTCCGCTGGACGGGAAGCCTGACACTGCTGCTGCAGCTGGGGAGGCAAGTGGCCTTACATGTCTCCAGGTGAAATGAGGCCTGTCTCCACAGTGGGGTCTCCAAGGGAACCCCAAGACCTATGTCAGAACTGGCTAGGAAAGCTCAGGTCCAGCCTCAGCACCAGACGAAGACAGAAGAGCTGGTGACAACTGGGGAGGCATCCCCAGAGGCGCCTGGCAACTGGCACGGAGACTAACCTCTCCTGACGCCACAAGGGCTTGTCCATGAAGTCCCCATTGTAATTTGAAAGGACCCTGCCGCAAAAGAGAAAAACCAGAAGCATCTCCCCTGCAGGCGGGGTGAGGCCCTTGTTTACTGCGGCGTCTTGGGGAAATCACCCCTTCTCTCTTGGACCTTGAAAGACTCCTTCACACCCTTGCTGTGACCCCCAGAAGTTCCCCGCCCCACTCATCTCCACTCGAGAGGACCCACGAGGGTCCCACCGGGACTCAAGAGGAGCCCCGTTTGCCCCTGCTCAGGTCCAGATGAGCGTCCTTTTCGTAGATCCATTGGGAAAGCATTCCCGGCACTCCCCTTGCATTCCAAGAGGAAGTGCTTGCTCCAGGAGAGTCGGGAGGAGCATCAGGGGTCAGGCTATCATTCCCCAACACCCCCAAATCCCTCGTCCACTCCAGATGAACCTGACTTCCCTGCACTGCCTCGACTGTCACCCCGAGGCTCGACGCCCGATACACTGGCACGTGTGACAGACCTGCCTTACCTCGAGGGCAAGCCACAGTTCCCTATGTCCGCTGGATGGGAAGCCTGACACTGCTGCTGCAGCTGAGGAGGCAAGCGGCCGTGCACGTCTCCAGGCGAGACAAGGCCTGGCTCCCCTGTGGAAGCTCCAGGGGAACACCTATGTCAGCATAGGCGAGGAAAGCTCAGGCTCCGGTCTCAGCACCAGATGAAGACTGAGCACCCAGCGAAGACTAGGGAGGAATCCTCTGATGCGCTTGGCAACTGGCATGAAGACTGGCCTCTCCTGAGGCCACAGGGGCTTGTAACTTGGGTCCCCGTCGTTACTCGAGATTACCCTGCTGCAACCGGACAAAAAACAGAATCTTCTCCTCTGCAGGAGTGGTGAGGCCCTTGTCCACTGCGGCATCTCGGTGGAAGTCACCCCTTTTCTCTTGGACCTTGAAAGGCTGCTTCACACCCTTGATGTGACCCAAGAAGTTCCCCACCCCATCCGTCCCCACTCGAGAGTAACCCCTAGGGTCCTGCCGTGACTCAAGAGGAGCTCCGTTTTTCAGGCTCAGCTCCAGATGAGGGGGCCTTTCCCTGCTCCATCGAGAAAGGATTCCTGGCATTCCCCTCGCATCTGAAGAGAAGGCGCTGGCACCAAGAGAGTCGGGAGGAGCCTCAGGGTTCGGGCCACCATTCCCCAAGACCCTCAAATGGCTCGCCCAGTTCAGATGAACCTGACTGCCATGCACTGCCTCGACTGTCACCCAGAGGTTTGACGCCCGACACACTAGCATGTGTGACAGCCCTGGGGTACCTCGAGGGCAAGCCACAGATCCCTGTGTCTGCTCGACGGGGAGCTGAAAACTGCTGCTGCAGCTTGGAGAAATGCATCCGTGCATGTCTCCAGGCTAGACAAGGCCTGACTCCCCTCTGTGTCTCCAGGGGAACCCCAGTACCTATGTAAGCACGGGCGAAGCAAGCTCAGGTTCCAGCCTCAGCACCAGACGAGGACTGAGGACCCTGCGACGAGTGGGGAGGAATCCCCAGAGGTGCCTCGCAACTTGCAGGGAAACTTGCCTCTCCTGAGGCCACTGGGACGGGTCCCTAAGGTCCCATTCATAACTCAAGAGTACCCCACCGCAGCTCGAGAAAACCAGAAAATTCCCAGTTGCAGGCGGAGTGAGCCTCTTGTCTGCTGCTGCGTCTCGCCGGAAACCACCCCTTCCCTCTTGGACCTCTAAAGGCTCCTTCACACCCTTTCTGATGGAGACTGGCCTCCCTTGACGCCACAGGGGCTTTTCCATGGGGTCTCCATCATAACTCAAGAAGACCCTGCCGCAACTCTAGAAAAAAACAGAAGCTTCTCCCCTGCAGGTGGGGTGTGGCCCTTGTCAGCTGCAGCGTCTTGGGGAAAGTCACCCCTTCCCTCTTGGAACTTGAAAGGCTTCTTCACACCCATGCTGTGAGAAAAGAAGTTCCCCGCCCCACCCATCCTCCTCGAGGGAAACACCTAGGGATTCTCTGGGACTCAAAATGAGCCCTGTTTGGCCCTGCTCAGCTCCAGATGAGGATTCCTTTCCCTGCTCCATTGTTAAAGGGTTCCACGAGCTCCTCTCGCATCCCAAGAGGAGGTGCTCACTCCAAGAGAGTCAGGAGGAGTATCAGGGGTCGTGGCACCATTTCACAAGACACCCAAATGCCTCATCCACTCCAGATGAACCTGAGTGCCCTGCAATGCCTCGACTGTCACACCGAGGCTTGACATCCGACACACTGGCACGTGTGACAGCCCTGGGGTACCTCGAGGGCAAGCCACAGTTCCCTATGTCCGCTGGACGGGAAGCCTGACACTGCTGCTGCAGCTGGGGAGGCAAGTGGCCTTACATGTCTCCAGGTGAAATGAGGCCTGTCTCCACAGTGGGGTCTCCAAGGGAACCCCAAGACCTATGTCAGAACTGGCTAGGAAAGCTCAGGTCCAGCCTCAGCACCAGACGAAGACAGAAGAGCTGGTGACAACTGGGGAGGCATCCCCAGAGGCGCCTGGCAACTGGCACGGAGACTAACCTCTCCTGACGCCACAAGGGCTTGTCCATGAAGTCCCCATTGTAATTTGAAAGGACCCTGCCGCAAAAGAGAAAAACCAGAAGCATCTCCCCTGCAGGCGGGGTGAGGCCCTTGTTTACTGCGGCGTCTTGGGGAAATCACCCCTTCTCTCTTGGACCTTGAAAGACTCCTTCACACCCTTGCTGTGACCCCCAGAAGTTCCCCGCCCCACTCATCTCCACTCGAGAGGACCCACGAGGGTCCCACCGGGACTCAAGAGGAGCCCCGTTTGCCCCTGCTCAGGTCCAGATGAGCGTCCTTTTCGTAGATCCATTGGGAAAGCATTCCCGGCACTCCCCTTGCATTCCAAGAGGAAGTGCTTGCTCCAGGAGAGTCGGGAGGAGCATCAGGGGTCAGGCTATCATTCCCCAACACCCCCAAATCCCTCGTCCACTCCAGATGAACCTGACTTCCCTGCACTGCCTCGACTGTCACCCCGAGGCTCGACGCCCGATACACTGGCACGTGTGACAGACCTGCCTTACCTCGAGGGCAAGCCACAGTTCCCTATGTCCGCTGGATGGGAAGCCTGACACTGCTGCTGCAGCTGAGGAGGCAAGCGGCCGTGCACGTCTCCAGGCGAGACAAGGCCTGGCTCCCCTGTGGAAGCTCCAGGGGAACACCTATGTCAGCATAGGCGAGGAAAGCTCAGGCTCCGGTCTCAGCACCAGATGAAGACTGAGCACCCAGCGAAGACTAGGGAGGAATCCTCTGATGCGCTTGGCAACTGGCATGAAGACTGGCCTCTCCTGAGGCCACAGGGGCTTGTAACTTGGGTCCCCGTCGTTACTCGAGATTACCCTGCTGCAACCGGACAAAAAACAGAATCTTCTCCTCTGCAGGAGTGGTGAGGCCCTTGTCCACTGCGGCATCTCGGTGGAAGTCACCCCTTTTCTCTTGGACCTTGAAAGGCTGCTTCACACCCTTGATGTGACCCAAGAAGTTCCCCACCCCATCCGTCCCCACTCGAGAGTAACCCCTAGGGTCCTGCCGTGACTCAAGAGGAGCTCCGTTTTTCAGGCTCAGCTCCAGATGAGGGGGCCTTTCCCTGCTCCATCGAGAAAGGATTCCTGGCATTCCCCTCGCATCTGAAGAGAAGGCGCTGGCACCAAGAGAGTCGGGAGGAGCCTCAGGGTTCGGGCCACCATTCCCCAAGACCCTCAAATGGCTCGCCCAGTTCAGATGAACCTGACTGCCATGCACTGCCTCGACTGTCACCCAGAGGTTTGACGCCCGACACACTAGCATGTGTGACAGCCCTGGGGTACCTCGAGGGCAAGCCACAGATCCCTGTGTCTGCTCGACGGGGAGCTGAAAACTGCTGCTGCAGCTTGGAGAAATGCATCCGTGCATGTCTCCAGGCTAGACAAGGCCTGACTCCCCTCTGTGTCTCCAGGGGAACCCCAGTACCTATGTAAGCACGGGCGAAGCAAGCTCAGGTTCCAGCCTCAGCACCAGACGAGGACTGAGGACCCTGCGACGAGTGGGGAGGAATCCCCAGAGGTGCCTCGCAACTTGCAGGGAAACTTGCCTCTCCTGAGGCCACTGGGACGGGTCCCTAAGGTCCCATTCATAACTCAAGAGTACCCCACCGCAGCTCGAGAAAACCAGAAAATTCCCAGTTGCAGGCGGAGTGAGCCTCTTGTCTGCTGCTGCGTCTCGCCGGAAACCACCCCTTCCCTCTTGGACCTCTAAAGGCTCCTTCACACCCTTTCTGTGACCCAAGAAGTTCCCCACCCCACCCGTCCCCATTTGAGAGGAACACCGAGGGTCCTGCTGGGACTCAAGAGGAGCCCCGTTTTCTGCTGCTCAGCTCCAGATGAGGAGCCCATTCCCTGTACTGTTGGGAAAGGGTTCCCCGAGCTCCCCTAGCATCCCAAGAAGAGGCACTCGCACCAGAAGAGTCTGGAGGAATCTCAGGGATGGGACCACCATTCCCCAAGACCCCCAAATCCCTCGTCCACTCCAGATGAACCTGACTGCCCTGCACTGCCTCGTCTGTCACCTCGAGGCTCGACTCGAAACACACTGGAACGTGTGGCAGCCCTGGGGTACCTAGAGGGCAAGCCAAAGATCCCTGAGACCACTCGATGGAGATCCGGACACTGCTGCTGGGAAAAAAAGCAGCCATGCACGTCTCCAGCGAGACGAGGCATGAGTTCCCTGTGGGGGCTCCACGGGAACCCCAAGAGTTATGTCAGCATGAGCAAGGCAAGCTCAGGCACCGGCCTAAGGACCAGACGAGGACTGAGGACCCGGCGACGACTGGGGAGGAATTCCCAGAGAGGCCTGACAACTCGCATGGAGGCTGATCTCTCCTGAGGCCACTGGGGCGGGTTCTGAGGTCACCGTCATAACTCGAGATCACCCCGCCTTAACTCGAGAAAAACCAGAAGCTTCTTGCCTGCAGGCGGGGTGAGGCCCTTGTCCGCTGTGGCATCTCATGGGAAATCACTCCATCCCTCTTGGACCTCGAAAGGCTCCTTCGCACCATTGTTGTGACACAAGAAGTACCCCGCCCCACCAGTCCCCTCTTGAGAGGAACCCGGAGTGTCCTGCTGCAAAACAAGAGGAGCCCCGTTTTCCTCTGCTCAACTCCGGATGAGGGCCTCTTTCACTGCTTCGTCGAGAAATGCTTCCTGGCACTCCCTTCGCATCCCAAGAGGTGGCGCTCCCATTAGGAGACTCGGGAGGAGACTCACGTTTTGGGCCACCATTCCCCAAGACCCCCAATGCCTCGTCCACTCCAGATGAACCTGACTGCCCTGCACTGCCTCGACTGTAACCCCGAGGCTCGATGCCCGACACACTGACACATGTGACAGCCCTGGGGTACCTCGAGGGCAAGCCACAGATCACTGTGTCCGCTTTAAGAGGAGCCGGACACTGCTGCGGCAGCTGGGGAGGATAGCGGCCGTGCACATCTCCACACGAGATGAGGCCTGACTTTCCTGTGGGGGCTCCAGAGGAACCACAAGACCTATGTCAGTATGATCGAGGACAGCTCAGGCTCCAACCTCAGCACCAGTAGAGGACTGAGGACCCAGCAACGACTGGGGAGGAATCCCCAGAGGCGCCTCACAACTCGCAAGGAGACTGGCCTCTCCTGAGGCCACAGGGGCATGTCCCTGGGGTCCCCGTCATAACTCGAGAGGACCCCGCTGCCACTCGAGAAAAAACAGACACTTCTCTTCTGCAGTAGGTGTGAGGTCTTGTCCACTGCAACGTTTCAGAGGAAATCACCCCTTCCCTCTTGGAACTCAAGAGGCTCCTTCACACCCTTGCTGTGACCCAAGGAGTTTTCCACCCCATCCGTCCCATTCGAGAGGAACCCCAAGTGTCTGTCCACGAATGAAGAGGAGCCCTGTTTTCCCCTGCTTAGCTCCAGATGAGGGCCCCTTTTCCTGCTCCATCGGGAAAGGGTTCCCAGAGCTCCCCTCGCATCACAAGAGGTGTTCCCACCAGGAGAGTTGGGAAAAGGCTCAGGGTTCTGGCCACTATTCCCCAAGACACGCAAATAGGACACTGCTGCTGCAGCTGGGGAGGAAAGCAGCGGTGCACGTTTCCAGGCGAGACGAGGCCTGACTTTCCTGTGGAGGATATAGGGGAACCACAAGACCTATGTCAGCACGGGCGAGGACAGCTCAGGCTCTGGCCTCAGCACCAGACGAGGACTGAGGACCCAGCGATGACTAGGGAGAAATCCCCAGAGGCGCTCCACAACTCGCACAGAGACGGACCTCTCTGAAGAAACAGGGGCTTGTCCCAGGGGTATTCCTTATAACTCGAGAGGACCCCGCCGCCACTCGAGAAAAACCAAAAGCCTCTCTTCTGCAGGCACGGTGAAGCCCTTGTCCACTGTGGCGTCTCAGGGAAAATCACCTCTTCCTTCTTTCATCTCGGAAGCCTCCTACACACCCTTGCTGTGACCCAAGAAGTTCCCCGCCCCACCCTTTCCCACTCGAGAGGAACCCTGACGATCCCACCATGGCTCAAGAGCAGCCCTGTTTCCCCTGCTCAGCTCCAGAGGATGGTCCTTTTCCCTGGTCCGTCAGCAAAGGGTTCCTGGCGCTCCCTTCACTTTCAAAGAGGAGGCGCTCACCCCAGGAGAGTCGGCAGGTGCATCAGATGTCGGACACCATTCCCCAAAATCCCAAAATGCCTCATCCACTCCAGATGAACCTGACTGCCCTGCACTGCCACGACTGTCACCTCGATGCTTGATGTACGACACACTGGCACGTGTGACAGCCCTGGGGTACCTCGAGGGCAAGCCACGTAACCCAGTGTCCGCTGTCAGGAAACCTGACACTGCTGCTGGAGCTGGAGAGGCAAGAGGCCATGCACGTCTCCAGGCGAGACGAGGCCTGACTCCCCTGTGGGGGCTTCAGAGGAACCCCAAGACCTATGTCAGCTTTGGCGAGGAAAGATTAGTCTCAAGCATCAGCACCAGACGAGGACTGAGGACCTGCCGACGACTGGGGAGGAATCCCCAGAGGTGTCTGGTAACTGGCACGGACACTGGCTTCTCCTGAGCTCATAGAGGCGGGTCCCTGTGGTCCCCATTGTAACTCGAGAGGACTTGCCGCCACTCGAGAAAAACCAGAAGCTTCTCCCCTGCAGGTGATGTGAGGCCCTTGTCCACGGCAGCATCTCGGGGGAAATCAACCGTTCCCTCTTGGACCTCGAAGGGCTCCTTCACTCCCTTGCTGTGACCAAGAAGTTCCCTGCCCCACCCATCCCCACTCGAGAGGAACACTGAGGGTCCCGCCGGGACTCAAGAGAAGCCCCGTTTGCCCCTGCTCAGCTCCAAATGAGGGACACTTTCCTGCTATGTCTGGAAAGGTTTCTTAGCGCTCCTCTCACATCCCAAAAGGAGTCGCTCGCACCAGGGCAGTTGGGAGGCACATCAGGGGTAGGGCCACCATTCCCCAAAACCCCCAAATGCTTCTTCCATTCCAGATGAACCTGACTGCCCTGCACTGCGTCGACTGTCACCCCGAGTCCTGAAGCCTGAACCACTGGCACGGGTGACAGCCCTGGCGTATGTCGAGGGCAAGCCACATATCACTGTGTCCGCTCCACAGGGAGCCTGACACTGCTGCCTTAGATGGGGAGGCAAGTGGCTGTGCACGTCTCCAGGCGAGAGAAGGCCTGACTCCCCTGTGGGACTCCAGTGGAAGCCCAAGACATATGTCAGCACGGGCGAGGAAAACTCAGGTTCTGGACTCAGGACCAGACGAAAACTGAGGACCCGCCAACGACAGGGGAGGAATCCTGAGTGGCGTCTGGCAACTACCACAGAGACTGGACACTCCTGAAGCAACAGGGCTGGTCCCTGGGGTCCCCGTCGTAACTCGAGTGGACCCTGCCACAACTCGAGAAAAACCAGAAGCTTCTCCCTTGCAGGCGGGATGAGGCCTTTGTCTGTTGCTGCGTCTCTGGTGAAATCACCCCTTCCCTCTTGGACCACGAAAGGCTCCTTCACCCCTTGCTGTGACCCAAGAAGTTCCCCACCCCAGCAGTCCCTAATCCAGAGGAACCCAGAGGGTCCCACCGAGACTCAAGAGGAATCCAGTTTGCCCTTGCTAAGCTCCAGATTAGGGTCCCTTTTTCTGCTCCTTAGGGAAAGGGTTCCCAGCAATCCCCTCACAGCCCAAGAGGAGGCGCTCACACCAGGAGAGTCGGGAAGAGATCAGGGGTCGGGTCACAATTCCCCAAGTGCCCCAAATGCCTCGCCCACTCTACATGAACCTGACTGCCCTGCACTGCCTTGACTGTCACCCCGAGTCTCGAAGCCCGAACCACTGGCATGTGTGAGGGCCCTGGGGTACTTTGAAGGCAAGCCACAGATCTCTGAGTCCACTCGACTGGGAGCCTGACACTGCTGCTTCAGCTGGGGAGGCAAGCACCCATGCACGTCTCCAGGAGAGACGAGGCCTGACCCCTCTATGGGGGCTCTAGGGGAACCCAAAGACCTATGTCAGCACGGGAGAGGAAATCTCTGGCTCCGTCCTCAGCACCAGACGAGGACTGAGGACCCGGCGATTATTGAGGAAGAATCCTCTGAGCGCCTGGCATCTGGCACAGAGACTGACCTCTTCTGAGGCGACAGGGTGGGTCCCTTGAGTCCCCATTGTAACTCGAGAGGACCCCACCACAACTCGAGAAAAACCAGAAGCTTCTCCCCTGCAGGCAGTGTGAGGCTCTTTTCCACTGCGGCGTCTTGAGGGAAATCACCCCTTCCCTTGCTGTGTCTGAAGAAGTTCACTGGCCCTCCTATCCCAACTCGAGAGGATCCCCGAGGGTCCCGCCATGGTTCAAGAGCAGCCTCGTTTCCCCTGCTCAGCTCCAGATGAGGGTCCCTTTCCCTGCTCCATCGGGAAAGGTTTCCTGGCACTCCCCTCACATCCCAAGAGGAGGTGCTCGCACCAGAAGAGTCAGGAGAAGCATCAGGGGTCGTACCACCATTCCTCAAAACCCCCAAATGCCTCGTACACTCCAGGTGATCCTGACTACCCTGCACTGCCTCGACTGTCACCCCGAGGCTCGATGCCAGACACATGGCACGTGTGACAGCCCTGGGGAACCTTGAGGGGAAGCCACAGTTTCCTGTGTCTGCACGACGGTGTGTCTGACACTGCTGCTGCAGCTGGGGAGGAAAGTGGCCATTCACATCTCTAGGCGAGACGAGGCCTAACTCCGCTGTGGGGCTCCAGGGAATCCCAAGAACTATGTCAGCACGGGCGAGTAAAGCTCAGGCTCCGACCTCAGCACCAGACGATGACTGAGGACCTTGTGACGACTGTTGAGGATTCCCCAGAGGTGCCTGGTAACTGGCACGGAGACTGGCCTCTCCTGAGGCCACAGGGGTGGGTCCCTGGGGTCCCCGTCGTAGCTCAAGTGGACTCCGCCTCAACTCGAGAAAAACCAGAAGCTTCTCCCGCAAGCTGAATGATGCCCTTGTATGCTGCTGCGTCTCTGGTGAAATCACCCCTTCACACTTGGATCTCGAAAGGCTCCTTCACCCCTTTCTGTGACACAAAAAGTTCCCCGCCCCACACCTCCCCACTCGAGAGGAACCCCGAGGGTGCCACTGAGACTCAAGAGGAGCCCCGCTTGCCCCTGTCCAGTTTTAGATGATTGTGCTTTTACTGCTCTGTCAGGAAAGGGTTCTCGGTGCTCCCCTCGCATCCCAAGAGGAGGTGCTAACACTAGGAGAGTCAGGAAGAGCTTCAGGGGATGGGCCTCCATTCCCCAAACCCCCAAATGCCTTGTCCACTCCAGATGAACTTGACTGCACTGCAATGACTCTATTGTCACCCTGAGGCTCGACGCCTTACACACTGGCACGTGTGACAGCCCTGGGGAACCTCGAGGGCAATACACAGATCCCTGTTTCCACTCGACGGGGAACCTGACACTGCTGCTGCACCTGGGGAGGCAAGCGGCCGTGCACTTCTCCAGGAAAGACGAAGCCTGACTCCCCTGTGGGGCTCCAGGGGAACCCCAAGCCTATCTCAGCACTGCCGAGGAAAGCTCAGGCTCCAGCCTCAGCACCATACGAGGACTGAGGACACCGTGACGACTGGGGAGGTATACCCAGAGGCGCCTGTCAACTGGCCCGGAGACGGTCCTCTCCTGAGGCCACAGGGGCGGGTCCGTGTGGTCCCCATCGTAACTCGAGAGGACCCCTCCTCAACTCGAGAAAAATCAGAAGCTTCACTTCTACAGGCGATGTGAGGCACTTGTCCACTGCGGCGTCTTGGGAAAAATCACCCCTTCCCTCTTGGACCTCGAAAGACTCCTTCACCCTCTTGCTGTGACCCAAGAAGTTCCCCGCCCCACCCCTCCCTACTCGAGAGGAACCCCAAGGGTCCCGCCGTGGCTCATGAGCAGCCCCATTTCCCCTTCTCGGCTACAGATAAGGATCCCTTTCCCTGCTACATCTGGAGAGGTTTCCCGGCAATCCCTTAGCATCCTAAGAAGAGGCACTCACACCAGAAAAGTCGGGAGGAGCATCAGGGGTCGGGCCACCATTCCCCAAGACCCCCAAATGCCTCGTCCACTCCAGAGAAACTTGACTGCCCTGCTTGCCTCGACTGTTATTCCAAGGCTCGATGCCCAACACACAGGCACGTGTGATAGTCCTGGGGTACCTCGAAGGCAAGCCACAGACCCCTGTGTCCGCTCTACAGGGAGCCTGACACTGCTGCTGCAGCTGGGGAGGCAAGTGGCTGTGCACATCTCCAGGAGAGACGAGGCCTTACTCCCTCTTGGGGGCTCCAGGGGACCCCAAGACCTATGTCAGCACAGGCGAGGAAAGCTCAAGCACTGGCTTCAGCACCAGACAAGGACTGAGGACCCGGAGATGACTGGGGAGAAATCCCCAGAGGCGCATGGCAACTGGTATGGAGACTGGCATCTCCTGAGGCCACAGGGGCGGATCCATGGGCTCTCCGTCATAACTCCACCCGTCCCCACTCGAGTGGACCCCCAAAGTCCCGCTGCAACTCAAGAAGAGCCCCGTTTGCCCCTGTTCTGCTCCAGATGAGGGTCCCTTTCCCTGCTCCTTAGGAAAAGGGTTCCCAGCGCTCCCCTCGCATCCCAGGAGGAGGAGCTCTCACCAGGAGAGTCAGAAGGACCATCAGGGGCCGGGCCACCATTCCCTAAGACCCCCAAATGCCTCGTCCACTCCAGATGAACCTGACTGCCCTGCACTTCTTTGACTGTCAACCTGAGGCTCGATGCCCCACACACTGGCAAGTGTGACAGCCCTGGGGTACCTCGAGGGCAAGCCACCTGTGTCCGCTAGGCAGGGAGTCTGACACTGCTGCTGCAGCTGGGGAGGCAAGCGGCCATGCACGTCTCCAGGTGAGAAGAGACCTGACCCCGCTGTGGGGCTCCAGGGGAACCCCAAGTCCTATGTCAGCATGGGCGAGTAGAGCTCAGGCTCCGGCCTCACCACCAGACGAGGACTGAGGAAACTGCAACGACTCTTGAGAAATCCCCAGAGGTGCCTGGCAACTGGCACAGAGACTGGCCTCTCCTGAGGCCACAGGGGCGGGTCCCTGTGGTCCCCATCGTAACTCGAGTGGACCCCTCCACAACTCGAGAAAAACCAAAGCTTCACCCCTGTAGGCAGTGTGAGGCCGTTGTCTGCTGCGGCGTCTCGAGGGAAATCACCCCTTCCCTCTTGGACCTTGAAAGTGTCCTTCACCCC
>SJYG01001528.1:36303-46716 GCA_006410535.1 Litocranius walleri
TGCTGTTCATCAGTGGTGCAATTTTCAAAGATCATTAGGATGCATAAATTATGGAAATACTAGTGATAACAAGGATAAATTAGGGCTATTTTAATGAGATGACAGCTCTGGAATTCATTAAAGAAATGATATATTTCAATAAAGAGTAGTTAGCTTCCATACTTCAAGCAACAGGCTATGGTAGCTATACACGGCATACATCGGCAAACCAGAAATTCACTGTCAAGGAGAACTTAAAGTCCATGAGAGTCTACAAAATCTTGACCTATTTTAAAAATTAGAAAGAAAATAATTTTTATAATGATAGAAAAATTGTGACATAAGCCCAGAGTGTTATGTACCTTACATGAACAAAATTTCAAAATCAGGCGTCAATAAAATAGAAAATTGTAAGCCCTCTTTCCCCCTTTCATTCAAAGTTACCTCTGTGGGAGTATACATTATAATAAATTTTAAATGTTATAGGTTGGTTTCTCTGGGAAGCAGATCCTGAAACAGAAACTGCTGTGTGACAGGTTTATAAGGATGCGTTCCCATGATCAATACCTATAGAAAGGAATGAAGGATGCAGGAATGGCCAGAGGGGAAAGGGAGGCTACAATGAAATCTTAACCAATGCTACAGTCAAGGCCATGGGGAAATCTGGAATGACCCTTCAGAGATGTCCTGTATTACAGTAAGGAGCCTTGGCATTTCTACCCTGGAAATGACTCAAAGTATGTATAGACCCTGCAATCTTTCATGAAGCAAGACTTACTAGCCAAGGGCAATTTCCAGAAAAGACTGAGAGCCTACAGCTGTCAGCAGGTAGCCCATCCACTGAGAAACTGGGAAGTAGGGGGAAATCCGTAAATTTTAATCAAGATTCTGGGCAGTGAACAACAGTATTCATTATAGTACCGCCCTAAACATATCTATACATTTTCTAGTATCATATAATACAATATCATTAACAAAATATAAATTTTCAAAATCATAAATAAATTTATAATACTTACTGTTCTGCTAGCCTTGCGTAAAATATGTATTAGGGAGTCTATTTTAGTATATAAAGCTATTATTCTTTTAAACAGCTATTTAGTATTACATAGTATTGTTGCTGCTGCTGCTAAGTCGCTTCAGTTGTGGCTGACTCTGTGGGACCGCATAGACGGAAGCCCACCAGGCTCCCCGTCCCTGGGATTCTCCAGGCAAGAACACTGGAGTGGGTTGCCATTTCCTTCTCCAATGCATGAAAGTGAAAAGTGAAAGTGAAGTCGCTCAGTTGTGTCCGACTCTTCGCGACCCCATGGACTGCAGCCTACCAGGAGTGGGGTGCCATTGCCTTCTCCGATTACATAGTATTGATATATCATAAATTTAGTTAACTCCAATTGTTTTGGTTTGGGCCCATGTGGGGTTTTGTGGGTTTGTCTTTAGTATACACTCTTAAAGGTGGCATTTCTGTATCAAATATATGGACATTTAAGTTGCAGTAGATGATTCTAACCCCCACTGAAAATGATAGGCAAATTCACACACTCTCAAAAAGTACATGAGAATATGTACTTTCCCACAGTTTTGCCAATTCTGGATGATGGCATTCTTTTTCATTTTTGTCAATGTCATGGAAAATAAAAAACAGTGTGTCATTGATGTCTTAATGTGAAGTACCCCAATCATTGGGTAATTGAACTTAATTTCATATTACTGTACAATGCTATTTGGCATTTCTCCAAATCACTTGTTCATATCATTTTCCTCTCTGTGTTTTGGATTGTTCGAGCATTTTTTTTCTTCTTGACAAGCAGGCTTTATCTAAAACTGTCAACTAAATTTTTCTTCTAGTCTGTATTTATATTTTAATTTCTATTTATAGAATTGTAGGGCATTAGAAATTCTTTTAAAACTTTAATAACAACAATAAACTAAATATTCTTATACAAAAATATCAATGAGTCTAATGGAAACTGAAATAAATAATAACCAAAATACTTTTCTTTTTATCAAAGTTTGAAATGCATCCTCTAATTGAGTGGTTAAAGCAGTACAGAGTCCAAAAATGCAAGAAAGAAATAATGTTAGGTATTTCAAATACAGGGAACTTAAATATACAAAGTTGTTTATAAACATGTTGACTTGGGTTTAAATTTTCATTTGATGGTGGAAAAGGTAGAAAATAATCAATACAAAGCCCCTCCCCTTGACTCCTCCTGATATTGTTTTATCAGGCACATTTCACACTAATCACCAGAAATACCATTCAGTGAATTACTTATCTTTGGTTCCCTCTCAATCCTCCTTTCATACTCTCCACCCCACTCACAGTTTCAAAAAATTTTCTTTCCCTCAAACAAAAATTCTCCAGCAGTTTCTTTCTGCTTTGAAGGTTTCCAATCACAGAAGGAACCAATCACAGAAGGAACCAATCAAAAACCCATTTGTTTTGTGAAGCTGTTGGTAAGATAATGAGTCAGCTCTTTTCAACATAGTAATCATTTAAAGAACCACAGTAAAATTAATTAAAAATTAATTTTTTTAAGAAATTACTTACATTCCCAAGTTAATTTCTTATAGAGGAAGGAGAGAAACTCTATGCTTGGGGTGAGACAAGGGCAGACAACAGGTCTGTGAGAGAAACTCTGTGCTTGGCGTGAAACTCTGTGCTTGGGGTGGGACAAGGGCAGACAACAGGTTTGTGAGAGTAATGCTTCAAATCATTCCATGGACAGGTGTCATTTACCTCTCCCACCAATACATAAAATTTAGGAAATCGACCCACAAATTAAACCCCTTTCTTTTTCCCTTGCAAATTGTAACACTTAAAGGAAAGCAGGATGTCTAGAGATATGAGAAATAATGGGTTCTCAAAAGATAGAGTAATTTCAGCAGAAGAAAGCCGTATATTTTATGTGCATTTTATGTTAAACATGGGAATTAAACTTTGAAGCCAGTCTTAGATTCTATTATCGGCGCTTTGTGCCACTTCACAAAAAAAGGTTCATATAGTTTTAAGTCACAGTCTCCATACCAATAAAATGTGAAGACAAGCACCAAAATTTCTCTCCAACTGTAAGTTCCTGTGGTCTGTGATCCTGGCTTTTTTGGTCCCTAAGTAGTACAGCCACTCTACTCAGAATCACACAATACTTCTCCCACTGCATTAGAGGAATTCAAGAGCTTATCAGCTTAATGAAAAAATGCTCTGATCAATAAATCTAGACCTTTGGAGTGCAAAAATTCATCTGGTGGTCTTACAAAAAGACAGAGGCTTGGACCCCTCTCTTCAGTATTCTGACATAGTAAATTTCAGTGTGGTCCCCAACACCTGCAATTTTAATAAGCTAACAGGTGATACTGACACCTATGGAAATTTCAGAACCACTAGTTTAGGTCTTGGCGTTTATATGTAATTTCTGAGCTACACAGTGATCTAATTTCCACTTCAAGGGCTTAGATAGACTTAAGTAATTTTTCCCTCTATAATTTTGCTCCCACATATTCTTCCTCTCACAGGAGAAATCTGTTTGTTAGGTAAACCTTGCACTCCTGGAAAATTATTCTTTTCAAAGTGATAGAACTTTTGCAAATTGTGAGCTGCTCTGGATATAATTTTGTGGGTTTTAAAACTCAGGGTGTGAAGTACACTTTGCAAATGTCTCTGTGAAAGGTTGCTTCAAAAGTGGAGAAGTGCTGTGTGGGAGGCTCTGAGCACAATGAGCACAGAAGGGGAGCTGTCCACAGTATGCATTATGCCAGAATAATGACAATGATTAGCATTTATATCATGGCCTTTAAAATATTGGAATTTAAGATTTACCATGCTTCTTTGATAAAATGTAAGATGCATTTTTTATGCTAATACTGAACACATTCCTGCTTCTATATCTTTCATTTTCCCTCCATTAACAAAGAAAGAGGCATCCATTCTCCTGAATAAACTTAAGAAACTCATCTCTGAATTCAAACTTGAATCTGAGGACCTTGTATTCTACCACCCCCTTTATTATCATTTCTCTCTATTTGCAGATAGATACTCATCTTCTCATGCTTCAGAAGAAAAAAATGTGAAAGTCTTACCTGTGTCTGATGCTTCCTCTAATGATTCCCTACTCTTATTCTTTTTATGGCAAAACATTTCAGAGATAACTCCACGAATTCTTTCCTCACTCATTTCCTCCATGAGAGGTTTCTTACTTATGTTTTTAAATCATTATACAAAATGTTCTCTCTCACTGTTGCTCTGAGTGTCTCTCTCTCCCTACCCCTCCTTCCCTCCCTCTTGCTGTTTTTTTGATATATACATATTATATATATATATATTATATACACATGTGTATATAATATATATGTGTATATAATATATATGTGACTACATACACACATGTACATATATAGACAGATAAATATTTATGTATCTAATGAGCTACATCTACTGTCCTTGCCTCATTCTTCACATACCTTGCATTTCTGCTAAATGTCTCATTTTCCATCTACCTACTCTGATCAGAAGAATATGTAAAGGTATGCTACAATAGTAAATAACCTAAGATGTGTGAAGTTGTAGCTAACTACAAAACTTTAATAACTTAAAATAGCAGATTCATTTCTCTGGTGAAATAAGGCCATCATCAAATAGTTGAGAAATAGGAGAGGAGGTCTCTCTCATCTCACTCAGGGAATCAAGTAGAGGAGCAGCCACCATCTTGAACATTGTCATTTCCCAAATTAGAGAGAAAAAAGAACTCTAAAATGTTTCACACCANCTCTCGTGAAATAAGGCCATCATCAAATAGTTGAGAAATAGGAGAGGAGGTCTCTCTCATCTCACTCAGGGAATCAAGTAGAGGAGCAGCCACCATCTTGAACATTGTCATTTCCCAAATTAGAGAGAAAAAAGAACTCTAAAATGTTTCACACCAGCTAACTGCTCCAGCCTACAGGTGATGTATGTCAAGTCCACCCATACATCACTGGCCAAAATTACACGTCCCACCAACCTATGGATAATCTAAAGAAATGAAATATCTCATGTGCTCAGAAAGTGAGAACCAGAAATATGAGACATGTAGTTAATCCCATGTGTTTAAATATAAATAAACATATATATATATATACACAGACGCACACACACACACACATATTATCCTCTTTGTCTTCTTTATTATTTAATTCTCATGATGTTCTACTTTATGTCTATTTCATTCTTCTTTTTTCTCACACAGCCCTTATATACTGTACCAACCCTATAGTCTACACCACGCTATCTCTACACTACCACTCTTATAGACCTCACTGACTTTGTGCATTCAATTAATGCTTCTAGGTCTTAGTCTATATTTTCAGATCTTTCTTCTGCTTCTTTAGCTTAGTAGCCATAAGGACATGTGAGATAGGTGCTGGAAAATTATTTCACCTAAAAATGAAGTCATATTATAAAAAAAGCTGCTCTATGGAGGGTTATAAGATCAATGAATAAAGGCTTGAAAATAAGATCTCTTAAATGGTTACAAATAAAAATATTAGTTTGGAATACATGGAAATTGGTGGCCACACTCTTCAAGTTTCAAGTAATAGATTATATCATGTAGGATCATGGAAGATTTTGACTCAAATCCAGAAAATACATTTCAGTGTATATTGCATATCAGACCTTGTGTTGTGAGTATCCACATTTATTACTCTGATTAATCCTCAGCAATAAAACAGCTAATGTTTTGTATTAAGAATACAGAGGTTTAATACTAAAAGAATATAAGGGAAAAAAGCAAAACTACTTTAGAATCACCTACCACAACTAACTTTTTTATAACTACTGTAAAGGCAGAATGGTTTGAAAACAAAGATCTCTGATCATAGACATTCCCATGGCTGGCAGCTTTCTTTGGTCTAAATTAGTTTCAATACTCTAGCATTAAAATTGCTATTCAGGTTCATAAACACAAAAGTATGAATACTTTATTCTATGGATTATTTAAGGAATTCAAACTTAGTTTTTTACCACATGTGATTTTTTTCACACCATCTCTATAATTTAACATGCAAATTGATTATACACATATAATACTTCTTTTTTATTTATTTATTTTAATTGGAGGCTTATTACTTTACAATATTGTATTGATTTTGCCATACATCAACATGAATCCTCCATGGGTGTACACATGTTCCCCATCCTGAACCCTCCTCCCACCTCCCTCCTTGTAATTATAAATATTTCTTATAATTAAGACAACTAGGATCCCCATTTCAATATAGTGATATTGATTCATAAACCTTTTCCATCAGTTCAGTTCAGTTCAGTCATTCAGTCATGTCCAACTCTTACAACCCCATGAATCCCAGCACGCCAGGCCTCCCTGTCCATCATCAAGTCCCGGAGTTCACTCAGACTCGTGTCCATCGAGTCAGTGATGCCATCCAGCCATCTCATCCTCTGTTGTCCCCTTCTCCTCCTGCCCCCAATCCCTCCCAGCATCAAAGTCTTTTCCAATGAGTCAACTCTGCTGCTGCTGCTGCTGCTAAGTCACTTCAGTCGTGTCCGACTCTGTGTGACCCCATAAACGGCAGCCCACCAGGCTCCCCTGTCCCTGGGATTCTCCAGGCAAGAACACTGGAGTGGGTTGCCATTTCCTTCTCCAATGCAGGAAAGTGAGAAGTGAAAGTGAAGTCGCCCAACTCTACTTCCATACAAAATAATACCACTTGTTACCAATTGTGATATAATTTAAATACTCTGTTACTTCCTCAGATATTTTTCTACTCCCACCATCATCACAGATAAGAATCCTATACAACACAGAAATATTTAAAAAGGGACAAAGTGACAACTACTGTATCATCTGTATAGAGGACCAAATATAACATTCCGTCTAACACAACCTACTACTCAGCCCTTCTGCAAATGCAGACACACATTACTGGTTTCAACCTGAGAAACCAGTGTCATGAACCTAGAGACTTTACTCTTTTCCTGTGCCTCCAATCTATTATACCCACCTTTGTACTCTCCATCCGAGTACTATTTTGATCTCTATACTCCAGACTTGTATTATAATAGTTCCAATAGGAGGTTTAGAGGTGGTTCAAGGAGTCATGGATTCCTTTTTTTAAGATATTTTTAAATTGAGGTAACATTGGTTTATAATATTCAATAAGTTTCAAGTGTAAAACATTGTATCTCTATTTCTATATGACCTACAGCATGCTTACCACCAAAAATTTACTCTCCATCCATCTCTACATAATTGACCCTCTTTACCTATTTGCCCATCCTCCAACCCTTCCCTTCTGGTAACCACCCACTTGGTTCTTGGTTCTATGCGTTTCATATATTTGTTTGTTATGTTCCACATTTGAGTGAAATAATACAGTATAGATTCTATTATTTTAAATAAAGTGTAGTTCTGGTTCTCAATTGATCATTTTGGCAGCTATAGACGAGAACACTGGACCCAAAGGTGTGTTCCCACTGGAAACTGGCCTTTGACAATGTAATGGAATCCTACCAGAACACTCAGCAAAAATTCAGTCTTTCCATTTTCAGCTGTGAAATGGAATACAATTTTCAGTGTAATATTTACATGAAAGAAAATATAGTCCAGAAAGAATATGTTTTTCACATGTTAGAGTCTACAGAAACGATTGCCTACAGAACATAGGAATTTTGCAGCTTGAATTATCAATCCTGTTGCTTTCTACTTTCCTCTCATGCTGTGCTATGCATACCTCATCCTCACTAATCNTGTACTATTTACATGAAAGAAAATATAGTCCAGAAAGAATATGTTTTTCACATGTTAGAGTCTACAGAAACGATTGCCTACAGAACATAGGAATTTTGCAGCTTGAATTATCAATCCTGTTGCTTTCTACTTTCCTCTCATGCTGTGCTATGCATACCTCATCCTCACTAATCCTCTTTTATTTCTATTAACTTCTCTTCTATGGTTTTCCTCCATTCTGAACAGAATTTCGATATCTCCTAGCTCCCAGTTTTTGGCTCATTCTCCTAACTTCTCTTGTCAGCTCTCTCCTCTGGTGTAACACTTCCATGGTTGAGTCTACCAGTAATGATATCCCTGTTTAAAAGTTTTACTACATTAAAGGCTTGCATAGTACCCCTAAAGGTGTCTCCTCTTAGCACAATTCAGTCATCTGGGTGAAGAACAAGGGCAATTATAGTCCTCATTAATCTTCCTTCAAACCTACTTTTGCATCATGGTTATATCATGCCATTAGATGCAATTTTCTGGCATTTTATAATGATAAAGATTGTGTTTTTAAAAAGTCATTAAAAAGCATAAGTAACAGTATACAAAAAATTTAATATTGTTCTGTAAATTGTTTCTTTACCTTATAAAGAAAGTGTTTAAAAGTAAGAATTTAAGAATCAAAATTAAATAAATTTGGATGAGTTTACATTCCAGCTCCACCAATTATTAGGTCTGTGCTTTAATTTCCTCATCTGTAAATGGAGAATACTAAAACATACCTCACATGATTATTGTAAAGACCCATTAAAAATATTTAGAAAGCACTGAGTACGCTGCATGGCATGTAGTGTTTACAAAGTTAGAGGACAAAGTAGCTCTAGTGAAGTATTAAGATCAGTTAAAGAAATTATTTCACTGCCTAGGGACAAGTGACTCTCTCTGTCACCTAAACCCATAAATCACTTATCATTACTAAGATATGGCTGAAGATTGATTCATTTAACAGGGGTGAAACAAGGGAAATCAGAGGAAAAGAAAGATGGTAAATTTAATCCTTGCCATCTGTTCAAACTATACTATAGTGTAGTGAATCATTATAACAGAAGTCATTTTTTTATCTCTTCTTTGTGGCCTCAGCAAATGTAGTTTAATATTGCTTGAGGTTTAGACTAGGTTCTAAGTTATGAATGGTGGAAAAGATGTATTGTTATAGCTTGGTTCCACTGTATTCTCAAGATGATAATTGGAATATTGACTTCCTTTTGGTCTGACTCACTGAATTTTACACACGTGGAATTTTAAAAATAATATATAAATATGTGTGTGTGAGTGGTAAGTTGCTTCAGTTGTGTCTGACTCTTTTCGACACTATGGACTGTGGCCCATCAGGCTCCTCTGTCCATGGCAAGAACACTGGAGTGGGTTGCCATTCCCTTCTCCAAGGGATGTCCCAACCCA
Organism: Litocranius walleri; assembly: GCA_006410535.1. Taxonomy (NCBI): domain Eukaryota; kingdom Metazoa; phylum Chordata; class Mammalia; order Artiodactyla; family Bovidae; genus Litocranius; species Litocranius walleri. Next base: position 45,456 of record SJYG01001528.1, read on the forward strand.
GGGATCAAACCTGGGTCTCCTGCATTGCAGATGGATTCTTTATCATCTGAGCCACCAAGGAAGTCCCATATGATCTATGGGATATCACCAAAAGAAATAACTTGCAAATTATTTGAGTTTCAGAAGAAGAGACGGAGAAAGAAAAAGAAAGCTTATTTAAAGAAATAATGGCTGATAGAGTAATCATGATAGCAGAGTAAGAGGATGCTTCACTTACTCTCAAACATATCAAATCTACAAATATATATAGAATAACTCTTGCTGAAATAGACTTGGGAACTAACAGGATGGCTCTTCTGCAGTGAATCCTGTAAAGAAAGATCCCCACAGACACTCGTCAGAGAGGAGGAGAAGCAATCAGGTTGGGACCCACACTACTAGTAAAGATACAGAAGAAAGGAAAATACCACAAGCTTGAGAATCCTCCTTGCGTGGAGGGGCTTGGACCACATACTAGGCACCCGAGCCCTGAGATCTGACACCAGGAATCCAAGACTCCCTGAGCTCTTTCGAAAACCAGCAGGGCTTACTAGAGGGCTGTAAGAAACTAAGACTCCACTCTTAAAGAGTGTATACACAGACATAATACATAATGGTGAAAGGAAGCTTTTTCTCTAAAATCAGGAATAAAACAAGATGTCCACTTTCTCTGCTCCTATTCAACACAGTATAGGAAGTCCTAGCCAGAGCAATCAGGAAAGAAAAAGAAATAGTAGGCTTCCAGACAGGAAAGGCAAAAATCAAATTGCCTTTCTTTGCAGATTATATGATCTTATATATAAATAATCCTAAAAAAAGATCCACTTAAAAAACCTGTTAAACTAATCAACAAATTCAGTAAAGTTGCCAGATACAAAATCAGAATACAGAAATCAATCGTGCTTTTATACATTAAAATGAAGTATTTTTTTATGGTAACTCTATTACAATGAAGTGTTTTTAAAAGAAAAAAAAATCCCATTCACAATAGCATCAATGACAACAAAATACTTAGGAATAAATTTAACCAAATAATTGAAAGATTTATACACTGAAAACTATAAAACAGTGAATTAAGAAACTGAAGACACAAATGGAAAGCTATTATGTGTTTGTGGATCAAAATAATTGCTATTGCTAAATTGTTCATACTACCCAAAGTCATCTGTAGATTCAAAGTAACCCATACCAAAATTCCAATGGCATTTTTTCACAGAAAAAAGTTTTTCTTTTTTTTTATTAAATCGTAAAATTTATATAGATCCACAAAAGAACCCGAATA
>SJYG01001528.1:96413-110275 GCA_006410535.1 Litocranius walleri
GGGGCTCCAAAACCACTGCATATGGTGACTGCAGCCATGAAATTAAAAGATGCTTGCTCTTTGGAAGAAACACTATGAGCAACCTAGACAGCATATTAAAAAGCAGAGATATTTCTTTGCTGATACAGGTCCATCTACTCAAAGCTATGTTTTTTCCAGTAGTCAAGTATGTATGTGAGAGTTAGACCATAAAGAAAGCTGAGCACCGAAGAATTGATGAGTTTGTACTGTGGTGTTGGAAAAGACCCTTGATAGTTCCTTGGACTGCAAGGAACCCAATCAGTCCATCCTAAAGGAAATCAGTCCTGAATATTCATTGGAAGGACTGATGCTGAAGCTGAAACTGAAATCCCTTGGCCACCTGCTGTGAAGAACTGACTCATTGGAAAATAGTCTGATGCTGAGAAAGACTGAAAGCAGGAGGAAAAGGGGATGACAGAATATGAGATGATTGGATGGTATCACTGACTTGATGGGCATGAGTCTGAGCAAGCCCTGGGAGTTGGTGATGGACAGGGAGGTCTGGGGTGCTACAATCCATGGAGTTGCAAAAAATCAGGCACAACTGAGCAACTGAACTTATTAACTGAACCAGTTACCATCCTTTGTGATTGTGTTCAGTCACCTTAGTTGTGACCAACTCTTTGTGACCCCATAGACTGTAGCCCGCCAGACTCCTCTGTCCACGGTATTTTCCAGGCAAAAATACTGGAGTGAATTGCCATATCTTCCTCCTGGGGATCTTCCTGACCCAGGGATGGGACCCTCATCTCCCATGTCTCCTGCATTGCAGGCAGATTCTTTAGCCACTGAGCCACCTGGAAAGCCCATCTGTTGTGATTAGGCTACATTAATTAACAAAGCATATAGAAAATTCTGCCCTCTTGGACATTCTAGTGGGCCCAGGGACTAGCTACTTTGGCTTAAGGTCTGGCCTAGGAGGGTAGCAATGAACCTGTGGAGTGTAAGTTTAAAAATTCATTTTAAAAATACATATCTAAAGGCCATGACAGAGATAGAAGAATGAGAAAATCAGAAAAAGGAACTAAGTTTGGAAAGAAAAATAATTTTGAATAGCTATATTAGAAGGAATAGCAAGACATCCATTTGTGAATATTCAGAAGGCAATTAGCAATATAAAGCTTAGCACTTCATTGAGAGTAAACTACATAGATACCCTTCCCCACTGAGGTAGTATCCAATCCAATGGCAGGTTTTAGTTGAAACCATAAAATTGAATAAATAAACAGAGGAGAACCAGCACACAAAATATCGAAGTATGGTAAATTCCCAAAATAATGGAATGGGAAGAATTAAAAAGAAGCACTCAAAGTAACAAACTCATTTGCCAAATCTAGAAAAAGAGTAACAGGTAGCATACAGTCACCACAGTTCAAGGGAAAAGTCAACTGTAAGCAGCAAAAACATCAAAAGCAATGGACATTCTAAAGTAAATGAGACAGAAGAAAAACCTTTGAATTTGGAAATTATAAAGCCATTATTGATGTTGAAAACATCTTGGTGGAATGTGGAATGAAAGCAGGATGAAAAAAAACATGAATAGGGCATGTATGCCACTTGTTTTACACCTGTCAGAGTACAAGGGAGGTGAGGAGTAGACCATTAGGAAGAAGGGCATGCTTTATTTTGGTGGTAACTACATCAAGGACACTAAAGGATTCTGACACCACAGATTAGCTGATGATTAGGGAAAACTGTACTTAGTTTTGAAAAAATCTATACTTCAAATAGCTTACCAACAGCCTAATTCCTTAGATGTTCCACTACTATATGCTACTTCCGATAGAGTAATAGAACCCTATCATTTATTTTTAATACTGCTTGTTCATTTCCCCAGCAGTTTTCTCTTAATCTACTATCTTTGACTTCCTTGCCTTAGCTTACAGTAATATTTTAATATGCAGACTATAACAATAATGCTGAACTCATTTGTAATTCTGTCTCTTCAAACACATTTTTCCCACATGAAATGTGGTTTGGATCAATTAAAAAGAAAGCAAGTCACAAATAAGAAAATCCTCTTTTAAAAAGATATTTTAAAAAATCTTTGTTCTGAAAGGCAGATATGAATCACTGACATCACACATTTGGGTCTTAGCAGGTGTATTTTGCTTAATAAAGTTCTGTCTTTCACTCAAGCTTTGTACCAGTATAACTATGCCCTCTATAGTCTTATCAAGTGAATGAAGGTGACTAGCTTGAAAGAAATCCAATAAGTCTCTGATACTTAGTCCACATTCTTGGTTTAGGTAGGAAAGTAATATTTGATTCTTTGTAAAAATTTCCCTGGGGAAACTCTCTAAGATAAAAGGCAACTAAATTTAACAAGTGGATACATTTACTGGCAGTGTAATGACTACTGGAAAAGAAAGTCTGCTTTTCTCCTTCAACACTGAAAACTATTATTAGTGACAATGTTGAGTTTTACCCGAGCCCTCTAATCCTGGAAGACAGCAAAAGTTAAGGTATCTCTCTGCCTTTTGTGTTGTAGAAAACAGTTTATTGGTAAGAACCATCCTTCCCCATGGGCTTCCCAAGTGGCTCAGTGGTTCAATCGCTGGGTCACTGGGTCTTGGAAGATCCCCTGGAGGAGGAAATGGCAATCCACTCCAGTATTCTTGCCTGGGAAATCCCACGGACAGAGGAGCCTGGTGGGCTACAGTCCATGCGGTCACAAAGAATCAGACACTGCTGAGCAGGAGCACAAGCACGATCCTTCCCCATATGACTTAAATAAGACTCACAGATGCCTCCTCTTGCTTACCTATGACAGGGCCAGACAAAGATATTCCCGATTGCCACTTTTTTTGTCTCATAAATTATCAGCTGAAGTGTTTATTCTTATTGGAGCAAATTGCTTATTAGTCAAACATTAAAGTTTCACTCCCTCCTGACTCTAGAACTATGATTAGAATAGGCTGACTTTAGGGTAAAATATTCTCTGATCTACTATTTAATCAAACTACTCTTTTATCCCATTTTCCCAATCCCTACCCTTGATACCCTTGCTACTTCCTCTCAACAGAAGAAAAGTCACGTTTGATTAACCTTGAGAGGCTAGCAGATCTTATGGTTACGGCATTCTCCCTACTGCAATAGTTCTCCTCCAATTGCAGTAGACCCCCCTCACATTGACCTTTTCTTTCAAGTGAAGTTTCCCCTTACTATGCTGAGATTTCTTTTTTTGTTGTTGTTGTTTTTAACTTGACATTGCCAACTGACAGAAAGAAATAAATATTTCTACATCTGGATATATATGATAATGTGTGACTGAAAGCTCTAAATATTAAATGATTTGGTACATTCAATGAATTACGAGTATTAATGGATACACGAAAAAGTCCACAAAGAGATAGTGCTTTAAGCATCTGCTCTATGCTAGGGTTTTCCTCAACTAGGCCACAATTAGACAAATATGCTTGCTCAAAAAGCACATAGGTTAGTACGGAAGACAAACATAAAACCATCATGAAATTCATTGATATTAGAAATGTATACAAAGTATTATGTTTACATCTGATAAAGCCATTTACTATGAATGCCTAGGGTCAGTGGCAGGAAAAAGATGTGACAAGGAAAGTTTTATAGTACAGGTGATATCTGAGAAGAGCATTAAAGAATAAATGTGAATTTTCAGATGAACAAACTGAAGAGTCTGCATTTGGCACTGAGAACAAAGAGATCACAAAAAAGACCAAGTAATACCATGATTCCTCTGGATAACAAAAGTAGTTAGAACTGACTCTTTTGCAGAGCACAGACGTAAGACAAGTGAATAGGAGCTGAAAAAATGAGCCAATACAAAGCAGTGCAGCCTTTTACAACTATGAAGTTTAGACACTGCACAACTCCAATGGATACCATTCATAATGATGATGTCAATGTGAATGGCACAAACTGGAGTTGTATACAGCCCTGAGCAAGACCTTTAAGCAGGTATGAAATTAATGGAGTAATTTTATGCCAAATATATATGTTAAGATGCTTTGGGTAGTAAACATTGGAAACCAAATCTGTCTGTCCTTAACTTCAAGGGGATTTTGGAAGAACATCAGGGTGCATGTAATTGAAGAGAACCCTAGGAGCCCTTCCTGGAACAGACCCCTTCCCCGTATCGTCTACGTCAGCTGCTCTCTGACGTACCTAGATGACAGTATCTGATGCACATTTTCTGAGATGTTTTACATATGGTAAAACTCCCACCAAACAGAAGACGTTAACTATTTCATGACCATGAGTACATAGACCCCAGGCATACTGGAGCCAAAGGATTGATGATGGTAACCCCTATGACAAGGACTGTTACTTCACCATTAATCAATCAGAGAATCATGCACAAGTTGATTACATACCCTGGAACTTCTTTCCTTCATCTTGCCTTTAAAATTGCTTTGCTGAAACCCATTAGGGACATGATGCTTTTTGAGCACCAGCTGTCCTAGACTCTTTTTATGGGCCTTACAATAAATGTTGCACTTTCTTTCATTACAACCCAGTATCAGTAGATTGACTTTACTGCACACAGGCAAGTAGACCCAAGTTTGGTTTGGTGACACTCATAGTACTGCTACGGAGTTGTTGAAGAAACAAAACATTTTGCCAGATCACAGAGTAGGAAGTTAGAGAGCATTCCTTTAACAGGAACAATTTGGTCAGAATGCTACAGACTAGGTACAGGATGTATGCGTGCGTGCTGAGTCACTCAGTCATCTCTGGCTCTTTGCAACCCTATGGACTGTAGCCCACCAGGTTCCTCTGTCCATAGGATTCTCCAGGCAAGAATACTGAAGTGGGTTGCCATACACTCCTCCAGGAGATTTTCCTGAATCAAGGATTGAACCTGAATCTCTTATGTTTCCTGCATTGTCAGGTGAATTCTTTCGTTCTAGCACCATCTGAGAACCTCAGGTACAGGATACTACAAATATAACTGTTGTGAAACAATTCTAACCATCTCTAATCATTGCAGCATTTTGCTCCATATTTAATCTTTTAGCTAAGAAGCTTTAATCAGGTCTGAGCTGTGTTCTTCTCATTAGAAAGACCACACAAAGTAGAGACTATCCTCAAAATGGTAAGGAAGGATTAGATACTGGACAAAGATGACAAAAACCTTTAGAAACAAGCTGGATTTTTGGATTTTTATTTCTAAGGCAAGGGATGTTAAACTTTTCTTAAAGGGCCAGATAGTAAATAGTTTAGGTTTGCCAGCCATATGATCTCTGTGGCAACTAATCAATTCTGCCCTAGAAAGCAATCATGCACAATACTAAATCAATGGACTTGGCTACATTCTAAAAACACTTTATTTACTAAATACATGGCCAGCTTTAATCTTAGTTTGCCAAATATCCAGTGTTATGGATGGGAAGGCCTTGGAGGATCTCCACTCTTTATTATGCCCAGTGAATTGGCCATTTTCTCCATGACTATGAAGGTGGAAGCAACGAAAGGATCCAAAGTCTGTCTTCAATGAAGTTATAATTCAGTAGATAAGGCCAAAATAAGGCATAAAATCATCAAAGTATTTTATTAGACACGATAAAGAATTAAGTTAGAGAGGTTCCACTTTACAAACTTGTCCCCAAACTTGCATTATTTCTGATCCAGTTTATCCTATCTCTTCCTTTTCTGAAATATAATTGAAATGCTTAGGAGAAAAGATATGAAGATTATCTTCAAAAGAAAATAATTGAGGGTTTGTAAAGAAAAATAGAAAAGCCAAAAAGCGCTGACTATAATTGAGGATTTCTATGTTAGAAATTCTGCACCATTGTGAAGTACAAGTAAACTAAGTAGGGGGGTGGAACTTTCAGGATGTTAAACTTTCTATGAAATTATTTTCAATGTTTCTTTATGGGTAATGATTAAAATTTGAATCACATTATAAAAATTACCTTTGAGTGATCGTGCTTTTAAAATGCATCTCCATGCAAAATCTGAGCTATACTCTCTCTTAAATTTAGTAATACATCTTGAAGTTCTTAGTGGTAAATCACCATGTTTAATCCCAAGAGAATAGAAAAGATAAAGAAAAATTAGTTTCAAAAATATTTCAACAAGTTTACATTTAAGACAAAATTCTAAAAGATGAGCAGCTCCAGTGGTACTAGCTTATTTTAGCTGATGAACTAGTGAATACAGACTTTACAAATTTTTAAGTTTTGAACTGGCTTTGCTTCTATAGCATGCCTCAAAATATACTACTTCAAAGGAACTGTAAACATCTTAAATCATGATTTCTTTCCTAAAATCACCTCTCTACTCACCTATAAAAACTCCTTAACATTTTTTCCAATCATATTTCTTAGTTTTGATTATTTAATGTATTTGATGTACAAATGTATTGAACACCTACAATATATACAAGATACTTATTCTTTTAAGCTATATTTCTGCTGATTATTTTGTGTGTGGCACGGGAACATACAGCATTGGAAGATTCAGCCCCTGTACTCAATTTTCTCACAGTTAAAGAAGATTCAGACAAGTAAATCCACAATTCAACACTCTGCTATAAAAGATATGAAAAAAGGGCTGCCCGGGGTGTTTGACTGTGAAGAGCAGGAGAGACTTATCTTTTCTAGGGTATGGGAGGATTCCTAGAAGGGATGAAGAACTGATACTATATACTGGCCTGGTCCCAGACTTTAAGAGGACTGATGCTTCTGCTATGGTCTCTTATAAATCTGACCATTATCTAAGAAATCTAACTAGAGTAGAAATCTGCCAGACTACACGGAGAGGCTCTGATCAAGGGGCTGGGGTGAGTGGGGGCGGGGGAATGGGAACCAGCTAACACCCAGTAGTTCCAAGAGAGCCATCCCAGTCACCCTAGCTAATACAGTGGATACAATGAAGAAATGAGTTCTACAGCCTATTGCCTGTATTTCAGTGTCTTAGAATTATGAGATAAAATAATGATAAAATTTTTAGCCACTAAATTTTGATGTAGGTTGCTATGCAGTAGTGGATAACCAGAGCACATACATAGCAATTAATAATGTGCAGAAGATGCAGTGATTTTTGTTGGGGCCCAGGGCCCCATGTGCCTCAATAGCAAATTGATTATTTTAAATCACATTTACTTAAGAAATGGCCAACAAAAGGGACACTTAAGACCTTTCTCTTTCTCTCTGTCTCTCTGAAAGCAGGAGATGAATCTCTCCCTGCATCGACAGGCTGAAGGACACCCTTATCACCAGAGAGGGGGAGTTCCATTGGAGAAGCCTGTATTCACAAACCTTGTTACTTCTTTAATTGACTATCCTAAACCCACACTGTTTAAAGTCCTCACTAATTAAGCACCCAAAGCCTAAATTCTTTGCCCTGTCAATCCCTCATAAATTTACCGTTTACCTAAAGAGTATAAAAGTTGCCTGCTTTGGCTACTTCTTAGGTGCCATTTCTGAGAGACATCTGTGCACAAGAACTAAAGTGTTCCTTTTTCTCCTGTTAATCTGCCTTATGCGAATTTTCTTATCAATCCAGCCAATAGAACTCAAGAGGGATAAAAGGGAAATTTTCCTTCTCCTTGACACTTGTAAAGAGTACACAATGCTCACTGAAGGTGAGAAATAATTAATAAAATACTATTTTCGACCCCATTACTGTCGAGCTCATTTATTAGAGCCTAATAGACATGATTCATGAGAAAAGATGCCTTGCCAACAATCTGATGAAATATAATTATTAATTCTCAAAGCATTTTTTAATGCAAGTCATATCAAATGAACTTACTCCATCAAAAAGTATATATAGCTAGTTATTAAGAAAACATGGGGAGTGGCCCTAAGATGGCAGAGGAATAGGATGGGGAGACCACTTTCTCCTCAACAAATTCATCAAAAGTACATTTGAACCCTGAGTAAATTCCACAAAACAACAGCTGAATGCCGGCAGAGGACATCAGGCACCCAGAAAAACAGCCCATTCTCTTGGAAAGGAAGTAGGAAAAAATATAAAAGATAAAAAGAGAGACAAAAGAGGTAGGGACAGAGCTCCATCCCAGGAAGGGAGTCTTAAAAAACCACAGAGGGCAACATAACTGGGAGGAAAAACAAATAAATAAAACCCACAGATTCTGTGCCCAATGGTAACTCCCAGTGGAGGCACAGACGCCTGCCTCCACCACTAGCAAGCAGTGTCCTGGGCAGGGAGGCATGGGCTTCATTGCTTAGAGTAAGGACCAGGCCTGAATGTCCCAAGGGCAATCTGAGGGAACTAACTTGAGATCGCAAACCACACTGTGGGATACCTACCTTGCGAAAAGCCCCAACCTAAGACACTGCTAGGCCTGCTCACAGAACAAAGTCACTGAGCAGAGCTGGCCAGCTGTGGGTGGACTGGCCCATCCCCCTCTGGAGACAGGCAGGCAAGGGCAGCCAGAGCCGGAAGGGGGCAATCGTGGCCCCAGAGAGGATTATCTACCAAACTGCAAGCAGGCTTCGTTGCTAACCAAGACTTTTTGCAATTCTGGACAGTCAACACCCACCTGAGAAAGTGCACTGGTTGTACACCCAGAAAACTGAGCAGCAGGGACAGGGGAGGCGATAAGTCACAGTGACCATGCTCACTAAACACCTGGTCAACTGAGCTGCTTGGACCTGGGAAGGGCACAAAACACAGGCCCAACCGAGTCTGCACCTTTGAGGACTACCTGAGTACCTGAAGCTGAGTGGCTTAGACTTGAGAAGTGCATACAACCCAGGGCCGGCCTCAGACAGTTCCCAGCAGAGCAACCTAGAGGCTAAGCAGTGTAGACAGGGAAAGCACACATGCGTGAGCAGGGGCAAACCCATTGTGGCCGAGACACTGCGAGCACATGCCAGTGTTATTTGTTTGCAGCATCCCTCCCTCCCCACAGCACAACTGAACAAGTGAGCCTAAAAAAGTGTCCACCACTGCCGCCTTGTGTCAGGGCGGAAATTAGATACTGAAGAGACCAGCAAACAGAAGCTAAAACAAGGGGAACCTCCTTGGAAGTGACAGGTGCAATAGATTAAAACCCTGTAGTTAGTACTGACTACATAGAAAGGGGCCTATAGATCTTGAGAAATATAAGCCGGATCAAGGAACTATCTGAAAATGAACCTCACACTGTCCAGAATAATACCAGAGAAAGTCCTAGATATATTTTTACTATCATTCATTAACTTTTTTTAATTTTTCTTTTTAATTTTTAACTCCTTAGGACTTTCCTGGTGGTTCATATGGTAAAGTATCTGTTTACAATGCGGGAAACCTGGGTTCGATCCCTGGGTTGGGAAGACCCCCTGGAAAAGGAAATGGCAATCTACTCCAGTACTATTGCCTGGAGGAGCCTGGTAGGCTACAGTCCATGGGGTCGCAAAGAGTCAGACACTACTGAGTGACTTCACTTTCACTTTCATTACTCCTTTAATTTTCATTTTTATAGCCTACTATTACTTTGCTAAAAAAAAGAAAAGAGAGAGACCCTATTTTTTAAAGCAAACTTCATATATATATATATTATAATTTTTGTGACTTTTTTTTTTTCCTTTAATATTGCATTTTTGAAAATCCAACCTGTACTCTAGATTTTTAATCTTTGATTTTTGGTATTTGTTATCAATTTTGTACCTTTAAGAACCCAATCTTCAGTACCCATTTTTACTTGGGAGCGAGATTACTGGCTTGACTGCTCTCTCCCCCTTTGCACTCTCCTTTTTCTCCACCAGGTCACCTCTATCTCCTCCCTCCCCCTTCTCTTCTCTACCCAACTTTGGGAATCTCTTTGTGTGTTCTGGATGGTGGAGAACACTTAGGGAACTGATTACTGGCTGGATCTATCTCACTCCTTTTGATTCCCCCCTTTGTCTTCCTGGCCACCTCTGTCTCCTTTCTCCCTCTGCTCTTCTCTGTATAACTCTGTGAACATTTCTGAGTAGTTCAGACTGTGGAGCGCACATAAGGAAGTGATTACTGGCTATCTTGCTCTCTCCTCTTTGGATTCCACCTCATCTCATGCTGGTCACCTCTATCTCCCTCCTCCCTCTTCTCTTCTCCATGTAACTCTGTGAACCTCTCTGGGTGTCCCTCACTGTGGAGAAACTTTTCATCTTTAACCTAGATGTTTTATCAGTGGTGTTGTATAGATGGAGAAGTCTTGAGGCCACTGTAAAAATAAGACTGAAAACCAGAGGCAGGAGCCTTAAGTCCAAATCCTGAGAACACCAGAGAACTCCTGACTCCAGGGAACACTAATCGACAGGAGCTCATCAAATGCCTCCATACCTACACTGAAACCAAGTACCACCCAAGGGCCAACAAGTTCCAGAGCAAGACATACCACGCAAATTCTCCAGCAACACAGCAACATAGCCCTAAGCTTCAATATACAGGCTGCCCAAAGTCACTCCAAACCCACTGATATCTCATAACTCATTACTGGACACTTCATTGCACTCCAGAGAGAAGAAATCCAGCTCCACCTACCACCAAAGCACAGACACAAGCTTCCCTAACCAGGAAACCTTGACAAGCCACCCATTTAACCCCACCCACAGTGAGGAAACTCCATAATAAAGAGAACGCCACAAACTGCCAGAATACAGAAAGGCCGCCTCAAACACAGCAATATAAACAAGATGAAGAGACAAAGGAATACCCAGCAGGTAAAGGAACAGGATAAATGCCCACCAAACCAAATAAAAGAGGAAGAGATAGGGAATCTACCTGATAAAGAATTCCAAATAATGATATTAAAAATGATCCAAAATCTTGAAAACAAAATGGAATCACAGATAAATAGCCTGGAGACAAGGATTGAGAACATGCAAGAAAGGTTTAACAAGGATCTAGAAGAAATAAAAAAGAGTCAATATATAATGAATAATGCAATAAATGATATCAAAAAACACTCTGGAGGGAATCAACAGTAGAATAATAGAGGCAGAAGATAGGATAAGTGAGATAGAAGATAGAATGGTAGAAATAAATGAATCAGACAGGAAAAAAGAAAAACAAATTAAAAGAAATGAGGACAATCTCAGAGACCTCTGGGACAATGTTAAATGCCCCAACATTCGAATCATAGGAGTCGCAGAAGAAGACAAAAAAAAAAAAAGACCATGAGAAAATACTTGAGGAGATAATAGTTGAAAACTTCCCTAAAATGGGGAAGGAAATAATGACCCAAGTCCAAGAAACCCAGAGAGTCCCAAACAGGATAAACTCCAGGTGAAACACCCCAAGACACATATTAATCAAATTAACAAAGATCACACACAAAGAACAAATATTAAAAGCAGCAAGGAAAAAACAATAAATAACACACAAGGGGATTCCCATAAGGATAATAGCTGATCTTTCAATAGAAACTCTTCACGCCAGGAGGAACTGGCAGGACATACTTAAAGTGATGAAAGAAAATAACCTACAGCCCAGATTACTGTACCCAGCAAGGATCTCATTCAAATATGAAGGAGAAATCAAAAGCTTTACAGACAAGCAAAAGCTGAGAGAATTCAGCACCACCAAACCAGCTCTCCAACAAATGCTAAAGGATCTTCTCTAGACAGGAAACACAAAAAGCATGTATAAACTCAAACCCCAAACAATAAAGTAAATGGCAACGGAATCATACTTGTAAATAATTACTTTAAACGTAAATGGGTTGAATGCCCCAAGCAACAGACAAAGACTGGCTGAATGGATACAAAAACAAGACCCCTATATATGTTGTCTACAAGAGACCCACCTCAAAACAAGGGACACATACTGACTGAAAGTGAAGGGCTGGAAAAAGATTCCATGCAAATAGAGACCAAAAGAAAGCAGGAGTAGCAAAACTCATATCAGATAAAATAGACTTTAAAACAAAGGTTGTGAAAAGAGACAAAGAAGAAGACTACATAATGATAAAAGGATCAGTCCAAGAAGAAGATATAACAATTATAAATATATATGCACCCAACATAGGAACACCACTATATGTAAGACAAATGCTAACAAGTATGAAAGGGGAAATTAACAATAACACGATAATAGTGGGAGACTTTAATACCTCACTCACACCTATGGATAGATCAACTAAACAGAAAATTAACAAAGAAACACAAACTTTAAATGATACAATAGACCAGTTATACCTAGTTGATATCTATAGGACATTTAACCCCAAAACAATGAATTTCTCTTTTTTCTCAAGTGCACACGGAACCTTCTCCAGTATAGATCACTTCCTGGGCCATAAATCTAGCCTTGGTAAATTAAAAAAAATTGAAATCATTCTAAGCATCTTTTCTGACCACAATGCAGTAAGATTAGATCGCAATTGCAGGAGAAAAACTATTAAAAATTCCAACATATGGAGACTAAACAACACGCTGCTGAATAACCAACAAATCAGAGAAGAAATTAAAAACAGGAATCAAAATATGCATTGAAACAAATGAAAATGAAAACACAACAACCCAAAACCTGTGGGACACTGTAAAAGCAGTGCTAAAGGGAAGGTTTGTAGTAATACAGGCATACCTCAAGAAACAAGCAGGCATACCTCAAGAAACAAGAAAAAAGTCAAATAAATAACCTAACTCTACACCTAAAGCAACTAGAAAAGGAAGAAAGAGAAAAACTATTAAAAATTCCAACATATGGAGACTAAACAACACGCTGCTGAATAACCAACAAATCAGAGAAGAAATTTTAAAAAGGAATCAAAATATGCATTGAAACGAATGAAAATGAAAACACAACAACCCAAAACCTGTGGGACACTGTAAAAGCAATGCTAAGGGGAAGGTTCGTAGTAATACAGGCATACCTCAAGAAACAAGCAGGCATACCTCAAGGAACAAGAAAAAAGTCAAATAAATAACCTAACTCTACACTTAAAGCAACTAGAAAAGGAAGAAATGAAGAACTCTAGCATGAGTAGAAGGAAAATCTTAAAAATTAGAGCAAAAATTAAAGCAAAAGAAACAAAAGAGACCATAGCAAAAATCAACAAAACCAAAAGCTGGTTCTTTGAAAGGATAAATAAAATTGACAAACCAATAGCCAGATTCAACAAGAAACAAAGGGAGAAAAATCAAATCAATAAAATTAGAAATGAAAATGGAGAGATTACAACAGACAACACAGAAATACAAAGGATCATAAGAGACTACTATGAGCAATTATATGTCAATAAAATGGATAATTTGGAACAAATGGACAAATTATTAGAAAAGTACAACTTTCCAAAAGCAAAAATAAAAGCAAAAGAAACAAAAGAGACCATAGCAAAAATCAACAAAACCAAAAGCTGGTTCTTTGAAAGGATAAATAAAATTGACAAACCAATAGCCAGATTCAACAAGAAACAAAGGGAGAAAAATCAAATCAATAAAATTAGAAATGAAAATGGAGAGATTACAACAGACAACACAGAAATACAAAGGATCATAAGAGACTACTATGAGCAATTATATGTCAATAAAATGGATAATTTGGAACAAATGGACAAATTATTAGAAAAGTACAACTTTCCAAAACTGAACCAGGAAGAAATAGAAAATCTTAACAGACCCATTACAAGCACAGAAATTGAAACTGTAATCAAATAGCTTCCAGCAAACAAAAGCCCAAGTCCAGATGCCTTCACAGCTGAATTATACTAAAAATGTAGAGAAAAGCTAACACCTATCCTACTCAAACTCTTCCAGAAAAATTGCAGAGGAAGGTAAACTTCGAAAATTACTCTATGACCACCATCACCCTTATACCAAAACCTGACAAAGATGCCACAAAAAATGGAAACTATAGGCCAATATCACTGATGAACATAGATGCAAAAATCCCTAACAAAATTCTAGCAATCAGAATCCAACAAC
>SJYG01001530.1:0-34405 GCA_006410535.1 Litocranius walleri
AAAAAAAAAAGAATACTGGAGTGGGTTACCATTTCCTTCTCCAGGGGATCTCCCTGACCCAGGGATCAAACCTGGGTCTCCAGCATTGGAGGCAGACGCTTTAACCTCTGAGCCACCAGGGAAGTCCATATATATGTGTGTGTGTGTGTATTATATATACATACATATATATATATGTGTATATATATATACACAGAGAGAGAGACAGAGACAGAGACAGAGAGAGGGCGCTTAGTCACTGAGGCGTGTCCACCTCTTTGTGACTCCATGGACTATAGCCCACAAGCCTCCTGTGTCCGTGGGAATTGTCATGGCGTAATGTGGGTTGCCATACCCTTCTCAAGGATATCTTTGTGACCCAGGGATAGAACCCAGGTCTCTTACATTGCAGGTGGATTCTTTACCATCCTAGTCACCATGGAAGCCCAAGAATACTGGAGTGGGCAGTTTATCCCTTCTCCAAGTGATCTTCCTGACCCAGGAATTTGATCAGGGTCTCCTGTATTGCAGGCAGTTTCTTTACCAGCTGACCTACCAGAGAAGTCCATTTGTACGTGTGTGTGTTTATATACATATATATATATAATGGTATATTACTCATCCATGAAAACGGAAGATACACTTCCATTTGTGACAACATAGATTGTCCCTGAGCAAATTATCCTAAATGAGATAAGTCAGAGAAAACAAGTGCTATGTAAAATGACAAATGTAAAATACAAAATAAATAAATAAACAACATAAAGAGTAAAATGGTGATTTTCAGGGGAGGAACAGGATAAGAGTCACAGTGTTCAAAGGCATAAATTTATAATATGCAGTAAATAAGCCACAGAGATCTAAAATATAGTACAAAGAATATAGATAATAATACTATACTATAATTATATAATGTGATAAATATCACTATATTAGCAATATTACAAAAAGTAACACTTTACACCTTAAACTTATGCAATGTTGTGTGTCTAGTTTCTTTAATTAAAAATGGTTCATTTCTTATTATTGATTAGTAGATTTAATTACATGGATATAATATGAATTATTTACCCATTTATATGTTGAGGGATATTTAGATGATTTACAGTTTCAAAAATTGCAAATAAAACTTATATGAACCTTCTCATATGATTCTTTGTAGGGACATGTACATATGCTTTCATTTCCCTTGTGTAGTATCTAAGAATGAAATGGTCAGATTGTATGATAAAGTCTATTTTAATTTTATTTATTTATTTAATACTTTATTCTACGTTACAATACTGTATTTGTTTTGCCATACATTGACATGAATCAGCCACAGGTGTACACAATCTCCCAATTCAAAGTCCCCTCCCACCTCCCACCCCATATCATCTCCCTGGATCATCCCGTGCACCAGCCCCAAGCATCCTGTATCCTGTATTGAACATAGACTTATAAACGTAAAATACAATTTGGTATGGATTGAATATTTGTGCCCCCACTAAGATTCATATGTCAGAGCCTAATCCCCATGATGATGGAACTTGCAGATGGGATCTTTGGAAAACAATCAAGTCACAGAGGAGCTGGCCTCTGAATGAATGAGATGGCCTCTCTCTCTTTTCCTCATGTGAGGAAACAGCAAAAAGTAATCATCTATAAATCAGGAAGGGGGTACTCACAAAGAGTCAAAAGAACTTGCACATTGATCTTAGATTTTCCCATCTCCAAATCTGTGAGAAGTAAATTTCTGTTGTTAAAAATGCCTAGTGTGTGTAAATTGGTTATAACGGCCCAAGATGACTAAGACATTGTTTCATATTCCGACCATAAGAGTATGACAGGTGCAGTTTCTTCATATTTTTGCAAACACTTGGAAGGGTCAGAACTCATAATTTGATAAAATTAAATTCTAGTGAACATGTCGTTATGTTTTATCATTGATTTAATTTTCATTTCCCTAATGTTAAATGACGTTCAGCACCTTGTCATTTACTAGTTTGTCTTCCTTACATCATCTATGGCTTAAGATATTTTTTTAATTTAAAAAAACCTGGATTTGCCTTCATATTATTGAGCCCTATACATTCTTTGTAAATTCTAGACATAAGTTCCTGCTTGGGTATATATTTTTCAATTATTTATTCCCAGTGTGTGGCTTACTGTTTTATATTCTTAACAGTGTAGGTTTTAAGATTCAATTTTTTAATTTTGAAAAAAATCACTTAGATTCTCCAGGCAAGAACACTGGAGTGGGTTGCCATTTCCTTCTCCAATGCATGAAAGTGAAAAGTGAAAGTGAAGTCACTCAGTTGTACCTGACTCTTAGCCACCCCCATGGACTGCAGCCTACCAGGCTTCTCCATCCATGGGGTTTTCCAGGCAAGAGTACTGGAGTGGGGTGCCATTGCCTTCTCCGAATATAAGCACTAAAATAATAAAACTTCTAGAAGAAAACCTAGGGAACTATAGTACTGACCTTGAATTTGGAAAATGTTGCAAAACTGGGCTACAAAAATTGCGGTGGTGGTGGTTTAATTACTAAGTCACATCTGACTCTTGTGACTCCATCAGTCAGTTCAGTCGCTCAGTCGTGTCTGACTCTTTGTGACCCTATGGACTGCAGCATATCAGGCTTCCCTGTCCATCACCAACTCCTGGAACTTTGTAAAACTCATGTCCATCAAGTTGGTGATGCCATACAACTGTCTTGTCCTCTGCCTTTCTCTTCTGCTCCTGCTTTCAATATTTCCCAATGAGCCAGTACTTCATACCAGGTCGCCGAAGTAATGGAGTTTCAGCTTTAGCATCAGTCATTCCAATGAATATTCAGGACTGCTTTCCTTTAGGATTGACTGGCTTGATGTCTTTGCAGTCCAAGGGACTCTAAAGAGTCTTCTCCCAACACCACAGTTCAAAAGCATCAATTCTTTGGCCCTCAGCTTTCTATGGTGCAATTCTTACATTCATACATGACTACTAGAAAAACCATAGCTTTGAATAGATGGACCTTTGTTGGCAAGGTAATGTCTCTGATTTTTAATATGCTGTCAAGTTGGTCATAGCTTTTCTTCCAAGGAGCAAGAGTCTTTTAATTTCATGGCTTCAGTCACCACCTGCAATGATTTTGGAGCCCAAGAAAATAAAGTCTGTCACTGTTGCCATTGTCTCCCGATCTATTTGCCATGAAGTGATGGGAGCAGATGCCATGATCATTTTTTTGAGTGTTAAGTTTTAAGCCAACATTTCTGCTTTCCTATTTCACTTTCACCAAGAGACTATTTAGTTCTTCATTTCTGCTATAAGAGTGGTGTTATCTGCCTATCTGAGGTTGTTAATATTTCTCCGAGGAATCTTGATTCCAACTTGTGCTTCACCAGTTCAGCATATAAGTCAAATAAGCAAGGTGACAATATACAGCCTTGACATACTCCTTTACCAATTTGGAAGTAGTCTGTTGTTTCATGTCCAGTTCTAACTGTTGCTTCTTGAACTGCATACAGATCTCTAAGGATACAGGTAAGGTGGTCTGCTATCCCCATCTCTTGAAGAATTTTCAATGGTTTGTTGTCATCCACACAGTCAAATTTTGGTATAGTCAATAAAGCAGAAGTAGATATTCTTCTGGAACTCTTTGGCTTTTCTGATGATCCAATGGATGTTGGCAATTTGATCTCTGGTTCCTCTGCCTTTTCTAAATCCAGCTTGAACATCTAGAATTTCACAGTTCACTTACTGTTGAAGCCTGGCTTGGAACATTTTGGTTATTAATTTGCTATGTTGTGAGACGAGTGCTATTGTGTGGTAGATTGAACATTCTTTGGCATTGCCTTCTTTGGGATTGGAATAAAATCTGACCTTTTCCAGTCCTGTGGCCACTGCTGAGTTTTGCAAATTTGCTGGCATATTGAGTGCAGGTCTTTCACAGCATCATCTTTTAGGATTTGAAATAGCTCAACTTGGAATTTCATTACCTCCACTAGCTTTGTTTGTAGTGACACTTCTTAAGTCCCATTTGACTTTGCATTCAAGGTTCCTAGCTCTAGGAAGTGACCACAGCATCGTGGTTGTCTGAATCAGCAAGAGCTTTTCTGTATAGTTCCTCTGTGGATCCTTGCCACCTCTTCTTAATGTCTTCTACTTCTGGTAGGTCCATACCATTGCTGTCCTTTATTATGCCCATCTTTGCATGAAATACTCCCTTGGTGTTTCCAATTTTCTTCAAGAGATCTTCAGTCATTCCCATTTTACTGTTTTCCTCTATTTTTCATTGATCACTGAAGAAGGATCAGTGGAGAAATAACTCCAGAAAGAATGAAGTGATGAAGCCAAAGCAAACACAATACCCAACTGTGGATGTGACTGGTGATAGAAGCAAGGTCTGATGCTGTAAAGAGAAATATTGCATAGGAACCTGGAATGTCAGGTCCATGAATCAAGCCAAATTGGAAGTGGTCAAACAAGAGATGGCAAGAGTGAACGTCGACATTCTAGGAATTAGCAAACTAAAATGGAGTGGAATGAGTGAGTTTAACTCAGATGACCATTATATCTACTACTGTGGGCAGGAATCCTTCAGAAGAAATGGAGTAGCCACCATGGTCAACGAAATAGTCTGAAATGCAGTACTTGGATGCGATCTCAAAAACAACAGAATGATCTCTGTTCGTCTCCAAGACAAACCATTCAGTATCACAGTTATCCAAGTCTATGCCCCAACCAGTAAAGCTGAAGAAGCTGAAGTTGAACGGTTTTATGAAGACCTACAAGATATTTTAGAACTAACACCCAAAAAAGATGTCCTTTTCATTATAGGGGACTGGAATGCTAAATGCAAGAAACACCTAGAGTAACAGGTAAATTTGGCCTTGGAATGAGGAATGAAGCAGGGCAAAGACTAATAGAGTTTTGCGAAGAAAATGCACTGGTCATAGCAAACACACTTTTCCAACAACACAAGAGAAGACTCTACACATGGACATCACCAGATAGTCAACACCAAAATAAGATCGATTATGTTCTTTGCAGCCAAAAATCTAGAAGCTCTATACAGTCAACAAAAACAAGACCAGGAGCTGGCTGTGGCTCAGATCATAAACTCCTTATTAACAAATTCTGACTCAAATTGAAGAAAGTAGGGAAAACCACTAAACCATTCAGGTATGACCTAAATCAAATCCCTTATGATTATACAGTGGAAGTGAGAAATAGATTTTAGGGCTTAGATCTGATAGATAGAATGCTTGATGAAATGTTAAATGAGGTTCATGACACTGTACAAGAGACAGGGATCAAGACCATCCCCATGGAAAAGAAATGCAAAAAAGCAAAATGGCTGTCTGGGGAGGCCTTACAAATAGCTGGGAAAAGAAGAGAGGCGAAAAGCAAAGGAGAAAAGGAAAGATATAAGCATCTGAATGCAGAGTTCCAGAGAATAGCAAGAAGAGATAAGAAAGCCTTCTTCAGTGATCAATGCAAAGACATATTGGAAAATAATAGAATGGGAAAGGCTAGATATCCCTTCAAGAAAATGAGAGATACTAAGGGACCATTTCATGCAAAGATGGGCTTGATAAAGGACAGAAATGATCTGAACCTAACAGAAGCAGAAGATATTAAGAAGAGGTGGCAAGAATACACAGAAGAACTGTACAAAAAACAACTTCCTGAACCAGATGATCATGATGATGTGATCCCTCACCTAGAGCCAGACATCCTGGAATGTGAAGTCAAGTGGGCCTTGGAAAGCATCACTACGAACAAAGCTAGTGGAGGTGATGGAATTCCAGTTGAGCTGTTTCGAATCCTGAAAGATGATGCTATGAAAGTATTGCACTCAGTATGCCAGTAAATGTGGAAAACTCAGTAGTGACCACAGGTCTGGAAAAGGTAGGTTTTCATTCCAATTCCAAAGAAAGGCAATGCTAAAGAGTGCTCAAACTGCTGCAGAATTGCACTCATCTTACATGGTAGTAAATGAATGCTCAAAATTCTCCAAGCCAGGCTTCAGCAATACGTAAACAGTGAACTTCCTGATGTTCAAGCTGGTTTTAGAAAAGGCAGAGTAACCAGAGATCAAATTGTCAACATCCTCTGGATCATTGAAAAAGCAAGAGAGTTCCAGAAAAACATCTATTTCTGCTTCATTGACTATGCCAAAGCCTTTGACTTTGTGGATCACAATAAAATGTGGAAAATTCTGAAATTGATGGGAACACCAGACCACTTGACCTGCCTCTTGAGAAATCCATATGCAGGTCAGGAAGCAACAGTTAAAACTGGACGTGGAACAACAGACTGGTTCCCAAAAGGAAAAGGAGTACGTTAAGGCTGTATATTGTCAGCCTGCTTATTTAACTTATATGCAGAGTACATCATAAGAAACACTTTGTTGGAAGAAACACTTTGTTGGAAGAAACACAAGCTGGAATCAAGATTTCTGGGAGAAATATCAATAACCTAAGATATGCAGATGACACCACCTTTATGGCAGAAATTGAAGAGAAACTAAGAAGCTTATTGATGAAAGTCAAAGAGGACAGTGAAAAAAGTTGGCCTATAGCTCACATTCAGAAAATGAAGATCATGGCATCCGGTCCCATCATTTCATGGGAAATAGATGGGGAAACAGTTTCAAACTTTATTTTTCTGGGCTCCAAAATCACTGCAGATGGTGACTGCAGCCATGAAATTAAAAGACTCTTACTCCTTGGAATAAAAGTTATGACCAACCTAGATAGCATATTCAAAAGCAGAGACATTACATTGCTGACTAAGTTCTGTCTAGTCAAGGTTATGGTTTTTCCTGTAGTCATGTATGGATGTGAGAGTTGGACTGTGAAGAAGGCTGATTGCTGAAGAATTGATGCTTTTGAGCTGTGGTGTTGGAGAAGACTCTTGAGAGTCCCTTGGACTGCAAGGAGATCCGATGAGTCCATTGTGAAGGAGATCAGTCCTGGGATTTCTTTGGAAGGAATGCTGCTAAAGCTGAAACTCCAGTACTTTGGCCACCTCATGTGAAGAGTTGGTTCATTGGAAAAGACTCTGTTGCTGGGAGGGATTGGGGGCAGGAGGAGAAGGGGACGACCGAGGATGAGATGGCTGGATGGCATCACGGACTTGATGGACATGAGTCTGAGTGAACTCTGGGAGTTGGTGATGGACATTGTGTTCTGGCACGCTGCAATTCATGGGGTCGCAAAGAAGAACTGAGCAAATAAACTGAACTGAAGTGAAGGCTTTCTTATCTTTTCTTACTATTCTTTGGAACTCTGCATTCAGATGTTTATGTCTTTTCTTTGCCTTTAGCTTCTATTCTTTTCTCAGATATTTGTAAGGGCTCCTCAGACATCCATTATACGTTTTGCATTTTTTCCCCCTTGGGGATCATTTTGATCACCACCCCCTGTACAATATCATGAAAGCTCCATTCATAGTTCTTCAGGCACTTGTTTATCAGATCGAATCCCTTGAAGCTATTTTTCATTTCCATTTTATAATCATAAGTGCTTTGATTTGGATCACACCTAAATGGTCTAATGGTTTTTCCTACTTTCTTCTATTTGTGTCTGAATTTTGCAAAAACAACTTCATGATCTGAGCCACAGTCAGCTCCCAGTCTGGTTTTTGAACTATATAGAGCTTTTCCAATCTTGGCTTCAAAGAATATAAGCAATCTGATTTCAGTATTGACCATCTGGTGATGTCAAAGTGTAGAGTCTTCTCTTGTGTTTTTGGAAGAAGGCCTTTGCTATGACCAATGCATTCTTGGCAAAACTGTATCAACCTTTGCCCTGCTTCATTTTGTACTTCACGGCCAAATTTTCCTGTTACTCCAGGTATCTCTTGACTTCCTACTTTTGCTTTCCAGTCCCCTATGATGAAAAGGACATCTTTTTTTTGTTACTTCTTGAAGGTCTTGTAGGTCATTATAGAATTGTTCAACTTCAGCTTTTTGGCATTAGCGTTTGAGGCATAGATTTAGATTACTATGAATGGTTTGCCTTGGAAATGAAGAGAGATCATTCTGTCATTTTTGGGATTTCATCCAAGTATTGCATTTTAGACTCTTTTTTTCGACTATGAAGGACTACTCCATTTCTTCTAAGTGATTCTTGCCCATTGTAGTAGATATAATGGTGGTCATCTGAATCAAATTCACCCATTCTGGTTCATATTAGTTCACTGATTCCTAAAATGTTGATATTCACTCTTGCCATCTCCTGTTTGACAACTTCCAATTTATGTGATTCATGGACCTAACATTCCAGGTTCCTACATGATATAAAGAGTGTGGAGTGTTGAATAACTGATGCTTTTGAACTATAGTGTTGGAGAAGATTCTTGAGATTCCCTTGGACTGCAAGGAGATACAAACAGTCAATCCTAAAGGGAATCAGTCCTTGAATATTCATTGGAAGGACTGATGTTGAAGTTGAAACTCCAATACTTTGGCCACCTGGTGTGAAGGATTGACTGATTTGAAAAACTCTTATGCTTGGCAAGACTGAAGGTGGGAGGAGAAGGGAATAATAGAGGATAAGATGATTTGATGGCATCACTGACTCAATGATATGAGTTTGAGTAATTTCCAGGAGCTGGTGATGAACACGGAGGCCTGGTGTGCTTCAGTCCATGAGGTCACAAAGAGTCGGACATGACTGGGCGAATGAACTGAACTGAACTGAACTGATGCCATATTGTTCTTTACAGCATCGAACTTTACTTCCATCATCAGTCACATCCACAACTGTGTGTTTGTTTTCACTTTTGCTCTGTCTGTTCATTCTTTCTGGCGTTACTTCTCCATGCCTCTCCAGTAGCATATTGGGCACCTACCAACTTAGGGAATGCATCGTTCAATATCCGGTCTTTTACCTTTTCATACTGCTCATGGCTTTCTCAAGGCAAGAATACTGAAGTGGTTTGTCATTCCCTCTTTCAGTGGACAACGTTTTGTCAGAACTTTCCACCATGACCTGTTCTTCTTCGGTGGTCCTCATGGCATGGCTCATAGTTTCATTGAGTTAACCAGGCTGTGGTCCATGTGATGAGTTTGGTTAGTTTTCTGTGATTCTGGTTTTAATTCTGTCTGCCTTGTGATGGATAAGGATAAGAGGCTTCTGGAAGCTTCCTGGTGGGAGCGACTGACTGTGGGGGAAACTAGGTCTTTTTCTGATGGACTAGGCCATGCTCAGTAAATCTTTAATCCAATTTTCTTTTAATGGGCTAGCTTGTGTTCCCTCATTGTTTGATGTGAGAACCAACTATGATAGGGGTAATGAAGATAACAGAGACCTTTTTCAAAAGGTCTCTTTCATGTACTGTTATATTCAGTGCCCCTGATCCTGCAGCAAACCCATGCCTCCACTGGAGATTCCTGGACACTCATAGGCAAGTCTGGGTCAGTCTCTTGTGGGGTCACAGCTCCTTTTACTTCGTTCCTTGTGCACACAATGTTTGTTAGTGCCCTGCAAGTGTCCGTTTTCCCAGACCTGTGTAAGTTCTGTAATCAAATCCCACTGGCCTCCAAAGTCAAATTCCCTGGTGAATTTGTAACTGAATAGATCTTAGTATTCTTGCCTGGAGAATCCCATGGACAGAGGAGCCTGGTGTGTTGCAGCCCACTTGGTCACAAAAAGTCAGACAGGACTTAGCCACTGAACAACAAGAAGTACATAGATATACATTGGTTTGATTATTTTCTTTTTATCAATCCATTACCTTTGACACTTGTAAAGCTCACATATTCACTCTGATAGCTTTTCTGAAGAGTCCTTTAAAGTTCTTAAATAGACAAACATGACATATGTGGGAAAAAGCAGTTTTACTGTCTTCTGTATGTCCTTTATTTTTCTTGCCTGCTTGCACTCTCTATGACCTCCAATACAATATGAAATATAAGTTAAAAACATTGAAATTTTGCACCTGTTCTTGATTTTAGGGAAAAGTTATTTAGTGTTTTATAATGAAATATTATCTTAGTTGTATATTTTTCTTAGTTATCCATTATCAGGTTGAGGAAGCATGTTTCTATCCCCAGTTTGCTTAGAAATGTTTATTTGAATGTGTGTTTAATTTTGTCAAGTGATTTTTCTGCATTTATCACATAGTTTTTTTCTCTTAATATGATGAATTTTTAAATTTTTTGAATGTTATAAAGTTTTATTTCATAAGATAAACTCCACATGATCATGGTGTGTTATTGTTTTTACCTGTAGTTGGATTTAAGTTGCTAGAATTTTGTTATAAAATTTGTGTCCATATTAAATATGGATACTGGCCTTCAGTTTCTGTGTTTGTGTGCTATCTTTTTTTCTAATTTTATTATGAAGGTAATGATAGCTTAATAAAATGAGTTGGGAAATTCCCACCTATTTAATATTTTCTGGGAGAATTTGTATAGAATTTTTGATCCCTAAATGTTTAACAGAATTATTCAATGAAACCATCTGACTTGAAATATTCTTGCCAATAAAATTTTAACTGATAAGCCCACTTAAAAAAAAGAGATATAAGGATATTCATGGTTTTCTTAAATGAGCGTTGGTAGGTTGTTTCTTTCAAGGAATTTCTCTAGTTTACATTATGGTGTTTAAATTTATTAACATTAGTTTTCAACCTATTAGCTTTGTAATGTCTGTGTGGTCTATAGTGTTATCTTTCTTATTCCTAATACTGGTAAATTTTATTATATATCTATCCAATGAACCAGCTTTTGGCATTTTTCTAGATTTTTTTAGATATTATTGACATAGTTATGACCAACCTAGATAGCATATTCAAAAGCAGAGACGTTACTTTGCCGACTAAGGTCCATCTAGTCAAGGCTATGATTTTTCCTGTGGTCATGTATGGATATGAGAGTTGGACTGTGAAGAAGGCTGAGTGCCGAATAATTGATGCTTTTGAACTGTAGTATTTGAGAAGACTCTTGAGAGTCCCTTGGACTGCAAGGACATCCAACCAGTCCATTCTGAAGGAGATCAGCCCTGGGATTTCTTTGGAAGGAATGATGCTAAAGCTGAAACTTCAGTACTTTGGCCACCTCATGCGAAGAGTTGACTCACTGTAAAAGACTCTGATGCTGGGAGGGATTGGAGTCAGGAGGAGAAGGGGACGACCGAGGATGAGATGGCTGGATGGCATCACTGACTCAATGGACGAGTCTGAGTGAACTCCGGGAGTTGGTGATGTACAGGAGGCCTGGTGTGCTGCGATTCATAGGGTCACAAAGAGTCGGACACGACTGAGTGACTGACCTGAACTGAAGGTTAAGATGTGCAGCATGCTTAATTTATATAAATTTATATATATACATATATTGTTGGAGAAGGCAATGGCACCCCACGCCAGTACTCTTGCCTGGAAAATCCCATGGACAGAGGAACCTGGTGGGCTGCAGTCCATGGGGTCGCAAAGAGTCAGACATGACTGAGCGACTGAACTGAACTGAAGGTTAAGATGTGCAGCATGCTTAATTTATATAAATTTATATATATACATATATTGTTGGAGAAGGCAATGGCACCCCACGCCAGTACTCTTGCCTGGAAAATCCCATGGACAGAGGAACCTGGTGGGCTGCAGTCCATGGGGTCGCAAAGAGTCAGACATGACTGAGCGACTGAACTGAACTGAAGGTTAAGATGTGCAGCATGCTTAATTTATATAAATTTATATATATACATATATTGTCGGAGAAGGCAATGGCACCCCATGCTAGTACTCTTGCCTGGAAAATCCCATGGACAGAAGAACCTGGTGGGCTGCAGTCCATGGGGTCGCTAAGAGTCGAACATGACTGAGCTACTTCACTTTCACTTTTCACTTTCATGCATTGGAGAAGGAAGTGGCAACCCACTCCAGTGTTCTTGCCTGGAGAATCCCAGGAATGGGGGAGCCTGGTGGGCTGCCGTCTATGGGGTCGCACAGAATTGGACACGACTGAAGTGACTTAGCAGCAGCAGCAGCACATATATTGTGTGTGTGTGTGTGTGTGTATATATATATATATATATTTAAATATACACATATTATATGTATGTGTATATATATATATATATATAATACACACATATTGTGGGCTTCCCTGATGGGTCAGTTAATAAAGAATCTGCCTGCAATGCAGAAGACCTGGGTTCAATCCCTGAGTTGGGCAGATCCCCTGGAGGAGAGCAAAGCAACCCACTCCAGTATTCTTTCCTGGAGAATCCCCATGGACAGAGGAACCTGCCAGGCTACAGTCAACGTTGATTAACACCTTCATCCACTCACATAATAATCATTTTTATGTGTAGCAACAACATTTAAGATCTACTATCTTAACAATTTTCAAGTATATAATACAAAGTGCTAATTATATTCACCATGCTGTACATTAAGTGATATGTTTCACTTGAATATCTGCAATGAGAATATGTTTGGTCATCTTTAAAGCATTTCAGAGGTGAAGATAGTCTGAAAATTATTCTTTCTGAATAAGATTAAAGTTGCTCAGCTGTAGAGATGCTTACCACCTGTCCTTTCATCTTTTTGCTTTTGCTAACTACTCATTTTATTCTTTTTATTTATTTTTACATATTCTGAGAAATAATTTTCTTGGACTTAGACATCCATGTTTAACAGATATTTGATATTATAATGTATTTTGCCAAGCTGATTTTAATTTCAGCACACAATATATGAATATTAATGAAAAGACTTGCAGGGTGTTTTTTGTTTGTTTTTGCATTTTGTATGACTTTTGGTATTTCCTGGTTTTCTCTTTATGGGTAATGTTAAAATAAACACCGATAGTTCTCTTTTGGTCCTGTATAAAACTACTCAATTTAAAATAAAAGTAGGGGCCTTTGAGAGTATTTTATTATCCATACATACAGAGTAGAGCCTAAGGTATTTTTCTTAGTCACCACATTCCATGTGGTTTAACAGTATGGAAAAAACTGGCATGAAATATTCTTGAGAGTAGACTTCCTAGTGATATTTCCCTCCTTCACTTTTAATCAAACAGAATCCTGAAAATGACCCTAAGTCTGAAAATACAATAGGAACAATAATTATTAAAGAAGCTACAACAAATAAGCCATTTTGAACATTAAAATAGACTTAATATATGTTTGGAACAATTGTATGCTTCTGAAGAAGCATAACTGGTTAAAATTAGTAAGAGGGAAATACAAAGCAGTGACAGAGGAATTGAAGAGCTGAGAATGTTCTTGTAACTTAAGAAAGCTGATCATATATATCTTGTTGTTTATATACTCGCTGATTATGAGAATGTTAAATATGGAAGGAAAATTATTTCATGAAGTATATTTGACTTTACTATACCAACCAGCTATTGAACAACTCAGAAGATGGTTATTCAACTTTTCTTCTGAGTTTATTATATACACATTCACATTTAAAGCTAAATCGAACTAGTAACTAAAAAGCCCACTTCCAGTTTAGTATATATTGTAGTGCATCAGACAGTGACATTTCATGGAAAGTGGATTTCTTAGAAAATCAAACAACCAATATAGCACAAAAAAACAGGTGTTTTGAAGTTAGATTTAAAATAAATCAAATGGTAGAGGACAACTGTGTCTTTTTAAGTACCTATATATATATATATAGGTAACTCCCCAGGTTATTAGGTGCCCAATATGCTACTGGAGATCAGTGGAGAAATAACTCCAGAAAGAATGAAGGGATGGAGTCAAAGCAAAAACAATACCCAGTTGTGCATGTGACTGGTAATATAAGCAAGATCTGATGCTGTAAATAGCAATATTGTGCAGGAACCTGGAATGTCAGGTCCATGAATCAAGGCAAATTGGAAGTGGTTAAACAAGAGATGGCAAGGGTGAACGTCAACATTCTAGGAATCAGCGAACTAAAATGGATTGAAATGGGTGAATTTAACTCAGATGACCATTATATCTACTACTGTGGGCAGGAATCCCTCAGAAGAAATGGAGTAGCCATCATGGTGAACAAAAGAGTCTGAAATGCAGTACTTGGATGCAATCTCAAAAACGACAGAATGATCTCTGTTCATTTCCAAGGCAAATCATTCAATAACACAGTAATCCAAGTCTATGCCCCAACCAGTAACTCTGAAGAAACCGAAGTTAAAGGGTTTTATGAAGACCTACAAGACCTTTTAGAACTAACACCCAAAAAAGATGTCCTTTTCATTATAGGGGACTGGAATGCGAAAGTAGGAAGTCAAAAAACACCTGGAGTAACAAGCAAATTTGGCCTTGGAATGCGGAATGAAGCAGGGCAAAGACTAATAGAATTTTGCCAAGAAAATGCACTGGTCACAGCAAACACTCTCTTCCAACAACACAAGAGAAGATTCTACATACGGACATCACCAAATGGTCAACACCAAAATCAGACTGATTATATTCAATGCGGCCAAAGATGGAGAAGCTCTATATAATCAACAAAAACAAGACCAGGAGATGACTGTGGTTCAGATCATGAATTCCTTATTACCAAATTCAGATTTAAATTGAAGAAAGTAGGGAAAACCGCTAGACCATTCAGGTATGATCTAAATCAAATCCCTTATGATTATACAGTGGAAATGAGAAATAGATTTAAGGGCCTAGATCTGATAGATAGAGTGCCTGATGAACTATGGAATGAGGTTCATGACATTGTACGGGAGACAGGGATCAGGACCATCCCCATGGAAAGAAATGCAAAAAACAAAGTGGCTGTCCGGGAGGGGGGGCAGTGCTCACAAATAGCTGTGAAAAGAAGAGAGGAGAAAAGCAAAGGAGAAAAGGAAAGATATAAGCATCTGAATGCAGAGTTCCACAGAATAGAAGAGATAAGAAAGCCTTCTTCAGTGAACAATGCAAAGAAATAGAGGAAAAGAACAGAATGGGAAAGACTAGAGATCTCTTCAGGAAAATTAGAGATATCAAGGGAATATTTCATGCAAAGATGCACTCGATAAAGCACAGAAATGGTATGGAACTAATAGAAGCAGAAGATATTAAGAAGAGGTGGCAAGAATACATGGAAGAACTGTACAAAAAAGATCTTCAAGACCCAGATAATCATGATGATGTGATCACTCATCCAGAGCCAGACATCTTGGAATGTGAAATCAAGTGGGCCTTAGAAAGCATCACTACGAACAAAGCTAGTGGAGGTGATGGAATTCCAGTTGAGCTGTTTCTAATACTGAGAGATAATGCTGTGAATGTGCTGTACTCAATATGCCAGCAAATTTTGGAAACTCAGCAGTGGGCACAGGACTGGAAAAGGTCAGTTTTCATTCCAATTCCAAAAAAAGGCAATGCCAAAGAGTGGTCAAACTACCGCACAATTCCACTCATATCACATGCTAGTAAATAATGCTCAAAATTCTCCAAGCCAGGCTTCAGCAATACCTGAACTACGAACTTCCTGATGTTCAAGCTGGTTTCAGAAATGGCAGAGGAACCAGAGATCAAATTGCCAACATCTGCTAGATCATGGAAAAAGCAAGAGAGTTCCGAAAAACTTCTATTTCTGCTTTATTGACTATGCCAAAGCCTTCGACTTTGTGGATCACAATAAACTGTGGAAAATTCTGAAAGAGATGGGAATACCAGACCACCTAACTTGTCTCTTGAGAAATCTGTATGCAGGTCAGGAAGTAACAGTTAGAACTGGACATGGAACAACAGACTGGTTCCAAGTAGGAAAAGGAGTACATCAAGGCTGTATATTGTCACCCTACTTATTTAATTTATATGCAGAGTACATCATGAGAAACACTGGACTGGAAGAAACACAAGGTGGAATCAAGATTGCCAGGAGAAATATCAATAACCTCAGATATGCAGATGACACTACCCTTATGCAGAAAGTAAAGAGGAGTTAAAGGGCCTCTTGATGAATTTGAAAGAGGAGAGTGAAAAAGTTGGCTTAAAGCTCAACATTCAGAAAACGAAGATCATGGCATCCGGTCCCATCCCTTCATGGGAAATAGATGGGGATACATTGGAAACAGTGTCAGACTTTATTTTTGGGGGCTCCAAAATCACTGCAGATGGTGACTGCAGCCATGAAATTTAAAGTCGCTTACTCCTTGGAAGAAATGTTATGACCAACCTAGATAGCATATTCAAAAGCAGAGACATAACTTTGCTGACTAAGGTCCGTCTAGTCAAGGCTATGATTTTTCCTGTGGTCACGTGTGGATGTGAGAGTTGGACTGTGAAGAAGGCTGAGCGCTGAAGAATTGATGCTTTTGAGCTGTGGTGTTGGAGAAGACACTTGAGAGTTCCTTGGACTGCAAGGAGATCCAAGCAGTCCATTCTGAAGGAGATCAACCCTGCGATTTCTTTGGAAGGAATGTTGCTAAAGCTGAAACTTCAGTTCATTGGCCACCTCATGCGAAGAATTGACTCACTGGAAAAGCCTCTGATGCTGGGAAGGACTGGGGGCAATAGGAGAAAGGGACGACCGAGGATGAGATGACTGGATAGCATAAGGACTCGATGGATGTGAGTCTGAGTGAATTCCGAGAGATGGTGATAAACAGGAAGGCCTGGTGTGCTCCGATTCATGGTTTCGCAACAAGTTGGACATGACTGAGCAACTGAACTGAACTGAATATACACATAAATCTTTCCTAGGAAATAACTCAAATGAGAGTATTTCAATATCTAAATACCTTCTTTTAATGTGCAAAATATTGAAAAAATACAAAGAAACATATATATATATATATACACACTTTGGGTATTTTTTAAACCTATTTTTCCTAGTAAGTTTATGTGTATAATTTGCACTTGGTAGTTCATCCACTCATTAAATATATATTTAGTATATACACAGAATCTCATATTTGTTGATACTATTTGTCAAGTAAATAATTAATATGCAAGAGGCTGAAAATTGTCCCACAGGCATGGGGTTGTTGTGTTTTTATTTTCATTCATTTCTATGTATATTTTAATTTCTTTTTTGACTTTTTCTATGATTTGTTGGTTATTCAGCAGCGTGTTGTTCAGCCTCCATATGTTGGAATTTTTAATAGTTTTTCTCCTGAAATTGAGATCTAATCTTAATGCGTTGTGGTCATGAGAGGGTATCAGGCAGGAAGGCCTGGGGTCTCAGAATGGAGGAAATAGCCTGCAAGTGTCAGACATTTTTATCTCTCTTAGGGGGCAGGAGGAAACAAACTAGTGATATTTTTCTCCTCTATACATATTTAAAAAGAGATTTCTCTTAAAATACTTGTTGCTGTAATGACACCTGGTTTCACCTGAAGTTAACCATTCTCAAACCTTGAGATAACCAATGCATTTTTCTTATAGAAATGTTTGTCTTAAGCTATGTTAATGTACTATGCATTTACCCCAGACTCTGTCTTCAAGTCGGTTCTGCCTCATGGCTCAGAACTTACTTGACAAACCAGCATGCTATACTCAGATATTGTTCCCCTAATCTATGTAACTGAAACTATTTGTATGTTAATCTGTCCTTCTACAAGATTCAAGTTAATCACATTGTAGCCCAGGATAAATCATTTGGTACCAAGACTATCCCAAAATGCATCTTATGGGTGAGGGGCCTGGTGCCATTCTGAGTTTTTAGGACATTCCTTTTTTTCATTAACAGACTGCTAGTGACTATATAACATCCAGCTGAAGACTAGGAGGGGAGAACTCTTTCTGCCCCCTTCTGATGCTTATGTCAAAGCTTTCTCTATCTCATTTATACTTTAATAAAACTTTATTACACAAAAGCTCTGAGCGATCAAGCCTCGTCTCTGGCCCCAGATTAATTCTTCTCCTCTAGGGGCGAAGAACTTGTCATCTTTTCGTTCAAGAACAACCTTTCAGTCAGAAAAGATGCTTGGAATAATTTCATTTTCTTTTTTTAATTTGCCAAAGCTAGATTTATGGCCCAGGATGTGATCTATCATGGAGAAGGTTCCGTGTGCACTTGAGAAAAAGGTGAAATTCATTGTTTTGGGGTGAAATGTCCTATAGATATCAGGTCTAACTGGTCTATTGTATCAGTTAAAGTTTGTGTTTCTTTGTTATTTTTCGGTTTAGTTGATCTATCCATAGGTGTGAGTTGAGTATTAAAGTCTCCCACTACTATTGCGTTATTGTTAATTTCCCCTTTCATGCTTGTTAGCATTTGTCTTACATACTGTGGTGCTCTTAAGTTGGGTGCATATATATTTACAATTGTTATATTTTCTTCTGGACTGATCCTTTGATCATTATGTAGTATCCTTCTTTGTCTCTTTTCAAAGCCTTTGTTTTAAAGTCTATCTTATCAGATATGAGTATTGCTACTCCTGCTTTATTTTGGTCCCTATTTTCATGGAATATCTTTTTCCAGCCCTTCACTTTCAGCCTGTGTGTGTCCCTTGTTTCGAGGTGGATCTCTGGTAGGCAACATATATAAGGGTCTTATTTTTGTATCCATTCAGTCAATCTTTGTCTTTTGGTTGGGGCATTCACTCCATTTACATTTAAGGTAATTATTGATAAGTATGATCCCATTGCCATTTACTATATTGTTTTGAGTTAGAGTTTATGCACCCTTTCTCTGTTTCCTGTCTAGAGAAGAGTCTTAGCATTTGTTGGAGAGCTGATTTGGTGGTGTTGAATTCTCTCAGCTTTTGTCTGTAAAACTTTTGATTTCTCCTTCATATTTGAATGAGATCCTTGCTGGGTACAGTAATTTGGGCTGTAGGTTATTTTCTTTCATCACTTTAAGTATGTGCTACCATTCCCTCTTGGCCTGAAGAGTTTCTATTGAAAGACCAACTATTATCCTTATGGGAATCCCCTTGTGTGTTATTTGTTGTTTTTTCCCTTGCTGCTTTTAATATTTGTTCTTTGTGTTTGATCTTTTTTAATTTGATTAATATCTGTCTTAGATACCCAAAGACACATCTTGGGTTTATCCTGTTTGGGACTCGCTGGGTTTCTTGGACTTGGATGTTTATTTCCTTCCCATTTTAGGGAAGTTTTCAACTATTTTCTCCTCAAGTATTTTCTCATGGTCTTTCTTTTTGTCTTCTTCTTCTGGGATTCCTATGATTAGAATGTTGGGTGTTTAACATTGTTCCAGAAGTCTCTGAGATTGTCCTCATTTCTTTTAATCCGTGTTTTTTTCCTCTCTGCTTCAATTTTTTCTACCATCGTATCTTCTACATCACTTATCCTATCTTCTGCCTCCGTTATTCTACTATTTGTTCCCTCCAGAGTGGTTTTGATCTCATTTATTGCATTATTCATTATTGACTGACTCTTTTATTTCTTTTAGGTCTTTGTTAAACCTTTCTTGCATCTTCTCAATTCTGTCTCTAGGTTATTTATCTATAACTCCATTTTTTTTTTTTTAAGATTTTGGATCATTTTCACTATCATTATTCAGAATTCTTTATCAGGTAGATTCCTTCTCTCTTCCTCTTTGTTTGATTTGGTAGTCATTTATCCTGTTCCTTTACTTGCTGGGTATTTCTCTGCCTCTTCATCTTGCTTATATTGCTGAAACAGGTAGCTTTTCCATATTCTGGCAGTTTGTGGAGTTCTCTTTATTGTGGAGTTTCCTCACTGTGGGTGCGGTTTGACAGGTGGCTTGTCAAGGTTTCCTGGTTAGGGAAGCTTGTGTTGGTATTCTAGTGGGTGGAGCTCAATTTCTCCTCTCTGGATTGCAATGAAGTGTCCAGTACTGAGTTATGAGATGTCAATGGTTTTGGAGTTACTTTGGGCAGCCTGTATATTGAACCTCAGGGCTATGTTCCTGTGTTGCTGGAGAATTTGCGTGGTATGTCTTTCTCTGGAACTTTTTGGCCCTTGGTTTCAGGGTAGATATGGAGGCATTTGATGAGCTCCTGCCGATTAGTGTTCCCTGGAGTCGGGAGTTCTCTGGTGTTTTCAGGATTTGGTCTTAAGGCTTCTGCCTCTGGTTTTCAGTCTTATTCTTACAGTAGCCTCAAGACTTCTCCATCTGTCACTTCCAAGGCGGTTCCCTCTGTTTTAGCTTCTTCTGTTTGCTAGTCTCTTCCATGCCTAATTTCCACCCTGACACGGGGGGGGGGGTAGATACTTTTTTAGACTCATTCATTCAGTTGTGCTGTGAGAAGAGAGGGACGTTGCAAACAAATAACACTGGCGTCTGTGAAGAGTGCTTGCAGTGTCTCAGCCACAGTGGGTTTGCCCCCGCTCATGGCGTGTGTGCTTTCCCAGTCGATACTGCTTAGGCAGTAGGTTGCTCTGCTGGGAACTGTCTGATGCCAGCCCTGTACTGCATACACTTCCCAGGTCCAAGCTGTTCAGGTTCAGGTACTCGGGTACTTCACAAAGTCGCAGACTTGGTTGGGCTTGCATTTTGTGCCCTTCCCTGGTCTAAGCAGCTCAGGTGACTAGGTGTTTGGTGAACATGGTCGATGTGACTTATAACCTCCACCATCCCTGCCGCTCAGTTTTCTGGGTGCACAACCGGTGCACCTTCTCAGGCAGATGTAAACCATCCAGAATCCCAAGAAGTCTTGGTTAGCAATGAAGCCTGCTTGCAGTTTGGTAGATGATGCCTCTCTGGAGCCATAATTGCCCCCTTCTGGTTCTGGCTGCCCTTGCCAGACTGTCTCCAATGGGGGATGGGCCAGTCTGCAGCCAGATAGCTCTAGTCAGTCCTTTGTTCTGTGAGCAGGCCTGGCGGTGTCTTAGGTTAGAGCTTTTCACCTTTTCACAGGGTAGCTATCCCACAGTTTGGTTTGCTATCCCAAGTTAGTTCCCTCAGATTGTCCTTGGGGCATTCAGGCCCATTCCTTACTCTAAGCAATGCAGCCCATGACTCCCTGCCCAGTCCCCACTTACTAGTTGGGGATGCAGGCGTCTGCACTGCTTCTCCCCTGGGAGTTATCATTGGGCACTGGGTACATAATATGTGGGTTTTAATTATTTATTTTTCCTCTTGATTATGTTGTCCTCTGAGGTTTCAAGGCCCACCAGTCTCGCCAGTGAGAGTGTTTCCTGGTATTTGGAAACTTCTTTCTTTTTTAAGATGCCCTTCCCGGGATGGATCTCCATCCTTACCTCTTTTGTCTGCCTTTTTATCTTTTATATTTTTTCCTACCTCCTTTCAAAGACAATGGGCTGCTTTTCTGGGTGCCTGATGTCCTCTGCCAGCATTCAGAAGTTGTTTTGTGGAATTTACTCAGCGTTCAAATGTTCTTTTGATGAATTTGTGGGGAAGAAAGAGGTCTCCCCATCCTATTCCTCTGCCATCTTAGGACCGCCTCTCAAGATGCATTTCTAAAGATGGTTTGCTACAGTCTGGTTTGGTCAGGAAGAAAGAGAAACTACCAGAAAATTAAATAAAATAATAAACTAAAGAAATAATTTCTAAAGATAAATAATTGCATTTGGAATTTTGTTTATGTATGTGGGTGGTGAGGATTATGATCTAAATATATCTCTGTTTATTTTAATGGTGTGAAAGATCTGGTTCCTTCCATTTTCTTTATTTTTTCTAAATATAAAGTAAAACAGAAATTTAACAGAACATGTAAGAGAATCCCAAATAACATTGCTGTTAGACCTGAGCACAGAAGTAGCTTCCAAAGTGAAGTGATGTAAAATGCTGCAAAACCTTTGTCTTGAGTAGATCAGGTTTTTAGTAAATAAATCATACACCTCTATACATCACCTTTATAAATTACTTGAAAAAAAATCAACTCCTGATGCTCACAGAAGAGTTGTTTTTATTTATTACAGTTCCACAGAAGTAGAAATGCTCATTTGAGAGTAGCTATTGTTAACTATGGTAAGGCCATTCTGTGAAATGAAGTGCTCAGTTATTCTTTAAAGCAGTTTATATGAATCCATTTTGCTTCAGGCTGAGGAATAAAGTAGAAAAAAGATTAAAATAAATAGTAGCATTGAAAAAAAGCTAGTAATTATAGAGAGTTCCTGATGTGTTAAAGACCACAATAAAACACACAAGCGGAAGCAAATTTGGATATAATTTTTATGTTTTCTTATTAAAAATGTAGATCCCTGGATCCCACCCTAGAGTTAGCATTAAAAGCCTGAGATGGGGTCAGAAATAACATGTTTAATAATTTCTCTGCATGATCCTAATGTTCCCTTAAAGATGTGAAGTACTGAATACTAGTCCAACTACCAGCAATTGTGTAGGAACCAAGTCCTAAGCAGTGTTACATTATGAACACAACTACTTTAATAGACTGGGATTTCAAAAGTTGATAATGTAAAACCACAAAAATACATTTAAAATACTGATAATCTCTCTAAATTCCACCATATTAATACAAGTGTTTTCACATTTGCATATTACTGTCTATTGTTTGGAAAGTAGTTCCAAATTTCATCTAGTTGCAAACCTATAGTATTTTCCTCTATGTTCTCCCTTAACATTATAGTGTAAACTTTCCCCTCTAAATTCAAGGTCTCACAACTTGTATTTTAATGAATAAATACTATGTTTTGTATTTTAGTAAGCCAATATTTTAATTTTCTACATTTAGTTTAATTCCAAAATTTTTGTCTTATAGACAGTATTGCAATTGTCATCTTTATGCCCAGAGGGTTTTTTTTTTTCTCCTTCTACTGATTTGTTTTTATTACAATATGTTTTTACTAATGGGATTACTGAATCAAATAGTACCATCCCATTTGTGACTTTTCCTACATAGTCCCATATAGGTCTAGAAGAAATTTAAGCAGTTTGTGTTGTTCCTCTTTTGCCATCAGCAGTGAATTTATGGTATAGATATATAGATATACATATATCTGTATATCTTACGTGGAACTGTTGAGGCTTCAGGGATAATGATGTATTTATTCACTTATTCACTATTCAGAGAGTAGTAGTAAAATTTTTCCCATACATAAAATAGTTTTGGGAGTGTTCAGAAAATGGAAATTTGCCTAAGGAAGGCAGATCATGGAATTAGAGCTTATTCTTGACAATCAGACGTCAGCAAGAAGACATCAAAATTAATGGTGAGTGAGCAGAAAGGGTAGATTAGTTGCACACTTAGAGCAGAGCAAAACAGCAGTGTATCAACACAGTTACGTAACAGGTAAAAAGAAATATCTTGAAACTATACAATTTTTTTAAAAAAATCAAAGAATCATGGAACAAATCAGTACTTTGTTCATCTTCCAATTATTTCTAGTTTAGTATTTCTTAAAAAAAAAAAGAAATTGCAGTAGAGGTATCACAATTTTCTATTGCTGTTTTTATGCCCCTTAGCCTTGCTTTATGCTTACTATGCCTCTTGCCAACTCTGTGTCACTCCGATCAACCATTTTATCTTCCTCCTGGTCTGTTTCTTCCTTCAGTTAATATCATCTTTCAATGTCATACTCATATTCCATTTCATGATGCAATTTCATAGACTGGTTTTGATATTAACTAGTTGTGTATTCTTGAATAGAAACTTCTCCCTTTGCCTTTGCCTTTCAAAAATCTTTCTTATCTTTCATAACCTAGTTCATATATCACTTTTTCACCCTGATTGAATGAGTGAATTAGTAAGTTAATTCATAAACCTGGCAGACTAAAATTTCAGACTATCTAGCACCATCTGGAGTTTTGAATATTCCCAGCAATTTTTTCATTCATTTACTGTTAATTTCTAATAAATGACAAATTAATTGATTTATTAAATTAATATTGAGTGCCAGCCACTCTCTTGGACATATAAGCAAAGAGTTTTTGTCTTCACAGAGCTTATCTTTTACCAAAAGATACACAAAATAAACATAATAAATAAGTAAATTATGTAGTGGAAGATAGAAATTTCCTAGGGAAAAAAAAATAGATGAGGTGAGGACTAGTATGCAGTAGTGGGGATTGTTTCAATTTTAAATTGTACGATTAGATTAACCTCATTGAAAAATTGATATTTGAGCAAATATTTGAAGAGAGAATTAACCACATGGAAATCTGAGGAAAAAAGATTCTAGGTTGAAGTGTGTATTTATGCAAAGTCTTATTCCTGGAATGTATGGAAGGATGTCAGTATGGTTTCATCAGACTGATGAAAAGGCAAGATCAGAGAGAACAGTACGTCAGATTATCTAGGATTTTATTGGCAACTGTAAGCATTTTGACATTCTTTCTGTGTGAAATTAAGTACCAGAGTTTGTTTTTCTCAAGTTTTGGTTCATTAGGTTTAATTTAACTTTGTTAATTCTAAGTATACATTTTAATAAACTTTATCAATTAAATGATGTTCAATAAAACTAGCTCTAGTCAGTCCTTTGTTCTGTGAGCAGGCCTGGCGGTGTCTTAGGTTAGAGCTTTTCACCTTTTCACAGGGTAGCTATCCCACAGTTTGGTTTGCTATCCCAAGTTAGTTCCCTCAGATTGTCCTTGGGGCATTCAGGCCCATTCCTTACTCTAAGCAATGCAGCCCATGACTCCCTGCCCAGTCCCCACTTACTAGTTGGGGATGCAGGCGTCTGCACTGCTTCTCCCCTGGGAGTTATCATTGGGCACTGGGTACATAATATGTGGGTTTTAATTATTTATTTTTCCTCTTGATTATGTTGTCCTCTGAGGTTTCAAGGCCCACCAGTCTCGCCAGTGAGAGTGTTTCCTGGTATTTGGAAACTTCTTTCTTTTTTAAGATGCCCTTCCCGGGATGGATCTCCATCCTTACCTCTTTTGTCTGCCTTTTTATCTTTTATATTTTTTCCTACCTCCTTTCAAAGACAATGGGCTGCTTTTCTGGGTGCCTGATGTCCTCTGCCAGCATTCAGAAGTTGTTTTGTGGAATTTACTCAGCGTTCAAATGTTCTTTTGATGAATTTGTGGGGAAGAAAGAGGTCTCCCCATCCTATTCCTCTGCCATCTTAGGACCGCCTCTCAAGATGCATTTCTAAAGATGGTTTGCTACAGTCTGGTTTGGTCAGGAAGAAAGAGAAACTACCAGAAACGCAGTGTAATTGTATGTCTATATGCATACATGGATGCATGCATATATCTTTCCTTCCACACTCAGAAGGAATATGAAAAGTATATTCATAGGAATTTGTATAATGATTGATAAGCATATTTTATCTTCCTATGGTCACTTGCAGTTTATCATTAAATAAAATAAAAAACTAAAGAAATAATTTCTAAAGATAAATAATTGCATTTGGAATTTTGTTTATGTATGTGGGTGGTGAGGATTATGATCTAAATATATCTCTGTTTATTTTAATGGTGTGAAAGATCTGGTTCCTTCCATTTTCTTTATTTTTTCTAAATATAAAGTAAAACAGAAATTTAACAGAACATGTAAGAGAATCCCAAATTACATTGCTGTTAGACCTGAACACAGAAGTAGCTTCCAAAGTGAAGTGATGTAAAATGCTGCAAAACCTTTGTCTTGAGTAGATCAGGTTTTTAGTAAATAATCATACACCTCTATACATCACATTTATAAATTACATGAAAAAAAATCAACTCCTGATGCTCACAGAAGAGTTGTTTCTATTTGTTACAGTTCCACAGAAGTAGAAATGCTCATTTGAGAGTAGCTATTGTTAACTGTGGTAAGGCCATTCTGTGAAATGAAGTGCTCAGTTATTCTTTAAAGCAGTTTATGAATCCATTTTGCTTCAGGCTGAGGAATAAAGTAGAAAAAAGATTAAAATAAATAGTAGCATTGAAAAAAAGCTAGTAATTATAGAGAGTTCCTAATGTGTTAAAGACCACAAAAAAAAAACACACAAGTGGAAGCAAACTATAATTTTTATGTTTTCTTATTAAAAATGTAGATCCCTGGATCCCACCCTAGAGTTAGCATTAAAAGACTGAGATGGGGTCAGAGATAACATGTTTAATAATTTCTCTGCATGATCCTAATGTTCCCTTAAAGATGTGAAGTACTGAATACTAGTTCAACCACCAGCATTTGTGTAGAAACCAAGTCCTAAGCAGTGTTATATTATGAACACAACTACTTTAATGGACTAGGACTTCAAAAGTTGATAATATAAAACCACAAAAATACATTTAAAATACTGATAATCTCTCTAAATTCCACCACATTAATACAAGTGTTTTCACATTTGCATATTACTGTCTATTGTTTGGAGAGTAGTTCCAAATTTCATCTAGTTGCAAACCTATAGTATTTTCCTCTATGTTCTCCCTTAACATTATAGTGTAAACTTTCCCCTCTAAATTCAAGGCCTCACAACTTGTATTTTAATGAATAAATACTATGTTTTGTATTTTAGTAAGCCAATATTCTAATTTTCTACATTTAGTTTAATTCCAAAATTTTTGTCTTATAGACAGTATTGCAATTGTCATCTTTATGCCCAGAGGGTTTTTTTTTCTCCTTCTACTGATTTGTTTTTATTACAATATGTTTTTACTAATGGGATTACTGAATCAAATAGTACCATCCCATTTGTGACTTTTCCTACACAGTCCCATATAGGTCTAGAAGAAATTTAAGCAGTTTGTGTTGTTCCTCTTTTGCCATCAGCAGTGAATTAATGGTATAGATATATAGATATACATATATCTGTATATCTTACGTGGAGCTGTTGAGGCTTCAGGGATAATGATGTATTTATTCACTTATTCACAATTCAGAGAGTAGTAGTAAAATTTTTCCCATACATAAAATAGTTTTGAGAGTGTTCAGAAAATGGAAATTTGCCTAAGGAAGGCAGATCATGGAATTAGAGCTTATTCTTGACAATCAGACGTCAACAAGAAGACATCAAAACTAATGGTGAGTGAGCGGAAAGGGTAGATTAGTTGCACACTTAGAGAGCAAAACAGCAGTGTATCAACACAGTTACATAACAGGTAAAAAGAAATATCTTGAAACTATATAATTTTTTTAATCAAAGAATCATGGAACAAATCAGTACTTTGTTCATCTTCCAATTATTTCTAGTTTAGTATTTCTTAAAAAAAAGAAAAAGAAACTGCAGTAGAGGTATCACAATTTTCTATTGCTGGTTTTATGCCCCTTAGCCTTGCTTTATGCTTACTATGCCTCTTGCCAACTCTGTGTCACTCCCATCAACCATTTTATCTTCCTCCTGGTCTTTTCTTCCTTCAGTTAATATCATCTTTCAGTGTCGTACTCATATTCCATTTCATGATGCAATTTCATAGACTGGTTTTGGTATCAACTAGTTGTGTATTCTTGAATAGAAACTTCTCCCTTTGCCTTTGCCTTTCAAAAATCTTTCTTATCTTTCATAACCCAGTTCATATATCACTTTTTCACCCTGATTGAATGAGTGAATTAGTAAGTTAATTCATAAACCTGGCAGACTAAAATTTCAGACTATCAAGCACCATCTGGAGTTTTAAATATTCCCAGCAAATTTTTCATTCATTTCCTGTTAATTTCTAATAAATGACAAATTAATTGATTTATTAAATTGAGTGCCAGCCACTCTCTTGGACATATAAGCAAAGAGTTTTTGTCTTCATAGAGCTTATCTTTTACCAAAAGATACACAAAATAAACATAATAAATAAGTAAATTACGTAGTGGAAGATAGAAATTTCCTAGGGATAAAAAAGTAGATGAGGTGAGGACTAGTATGCAGTAGTGGGAATTGTTTCAATTTTAAATTGTATGATTAGATTAACCTCATTGAAAAATTGATATTTAAGCAAATATTTGAAGAGAGAATTAACCACATGGAAATCTAAGGAAAAAAGATTCTAGGTTGAAGTGTGGATTTATGCAAAGTCTTATTCCTGGGATGTATGGAAGGATGTCAGTATGGTTTCATCAGACTGATGAAAAGGCAAGATCAGAGAGAACAGCACGTGAGATTATCTAGGATTTTATTGGCAACTGTAAGCATTTTGACATTCTTTCTGGGTGAAATTAAGTACTAGAGTTTGTTTTTCTCAAGTTTTGATTCATTAGGTTTAATTTAACTTTGTTAATTC
The DNA here is from genome assembly GCA_006410535.1 of Litocranius walleri. Lineage (NCBI taxonomy): Eukaryota > Metazoa > Chordata > Mammalia > Artiodactyla > Bovidae > Litocranius > Litocranius walleri. Next base: position 27,889 of record SJYG01001530.1, read on the forward strand.
TAAGTATACATTTTAATAAACTTTATCAATTAAATGATGTTCAATAAATTGAATCCATGTTAAGGATATGAAGAGGAAAGATTAGAAGCAAGAGATATCTTAGGAGGCTACTGAAGTAATAAAGGAGAGAGATAATAGTGATGAAGACCAGGCTGGTAGCAATGTGGTTCATAAGCGGTTAGATATTAGATATATACTGAGTCAACAGGATCCAAGAAAGATTGTGAAAGAAAAAGAATTAAGATGTTTATAATGAATTATAATCTTATTCTTGATCTTCAAGAAAATGTGTCTTGAGAGTTTACTGTTTGCTTTCAGTCTTTGTTAGATAGCTATTATCAAGATAAGGAAATTCTCTATTCCTTTTTATTTTTTAATATAAATTTATTTATCTTAATTGGAGGTTAATTACTTTACAATATTGTATTGGTTTTGCCATACATAAATTGGTGTTTTCATCTTAAGTAAATGCTGAAATTTATCAAATACTTTTCCAAAGACCTAAACTTCCAGTTCTCAAGAATAAAGTAGATGAGCAAAGAACATAAAGATGGAAAGTTTGTGTGGTATTTTGACTTTTTCTATTCTCAGGGAGCTTCCCCGGTGGCTCAGTGGTAAACAATCTGCCAACCAAGCAGGAGACAGATGTTCAGTCCTTGGGTCAGAAAGATACCCTGGAGAAGGAAATGGCAATTCACACCAGTATTCTTGCCTTGGGAATCCCATGGACAGAGGAACCTGCTGGGCTACAGTCCATGAGATTGTACATGAATTAAAGTTGGACATGACTTAGTGACTAAACAACAACAACAATTCTCAAGGAAGACTATCTTCAAGATTCGTATTGTTTAGTCACTAAATTGTGTCTGGCTCTTTGTGACCATATTGATTGCAGCATATTAGGCTCCTCTGTCCTTCACTATCTCCTGGAGTTTGCTCAGATTCATGTCTGTTGTGTCGGTGATTCTATCTAACATTCTCATCCTCTGTTGCCACCTTCTTCTCTTGCCCTCATTTTTTCCTAGCATCAAGGTCTTTTCCAGTGAGTCAGCTCTTCACTTCAGGTGGCCAAAGTATTGGAGCTTCAGCTTCAGCATCAGTCTTTCAAATGAATATTCAGAGTTGATTTCCTCTGGGATTTACTCTTTTGATCTCCTTGCAGTCCAAGGGACTCTCAAGAGTCTTATCCAGCACCACAGTTAAAAAGCATCAATTATTTGGCACTCAGCCATCTTTATGGCTCAAATCTCACATCCATAGATGACTATTGCATAAACCATAGCTTTGACTATAGGGTTGTTTGTTGGCAAAGTGATGTCCTTGTTTTTTAATATCTTGTCTAGGTTTGTCATAACTTTCCTTCCAAGGAGCAAGCATCTTTTAATTTGATGATTTTAGTCACCATCTGAAGTGATTTTGGAGCCCAAGAAAATAAAATCTGTTACTGCTTCACTTTTTCCCCTTCTATTTGCCATGAACTGATGGTACTGGATGCCATGATTCTAGGTTTCTAATTTTGAGTTTTAAGCCACTTTTTTTCAGTCTCCTCTTTCATCATCATTAAGAGGCTCTTTAGGTCCTCTTCACTTTCTGCCATTACAGTGGTATCATCTATGTATCAGAAAAGTGAAAGTGAAGTCGCTCAGTCGTGTCTGACTCTTTGTGGCAACCCCAAGGACAGTAGCCTACCAGGCTCTGCAGTCCATGTGATTCACCAGGCAAGAATACTGGAGTGGGTTGCCATTTCCTTCTCCAGGGGATCTTCCCAACCTAGGGATCGAACCCGGGTCTCCTGCATTGCAGACAGACACTTAACTGTTTGTGTATCTGAGGTTGTTGATATTTCTCCTGGTAATTTTGATTCCAGCTTGAAACTCATCCAGCGATATTTTGCATAATGTACTCTATATCTGGAAGTTCTTGGATCATGTCCTATTGAAGCCTAGCTTGAAGGATGTTTAGCATAACCTTGCTAGCATATGAAATGAGTGCAACTGTACAGTAGTTTGAACATTATTTGGCATTTTCCTTCTTTGGAATTAGGATTGAAATGAAAACTGACCTTTGCCAGTACTGTGGCCACTGTTGAATTTTCCAAATTTGCTGACATATTAAATCCATCTTTCAGAATTTGAAAGTAGGGTGACAATATACAGCCTTGTGGTATTCTTTTCTCAATTTTTTTTTCTGTTGTATCTTGACCTGCATACAAGTTTTTCAGAAGACAGGTAAGGTGGTCTGATATTCCCATCTCTAAGAATTTTGCATAGCTTGTCATGATCCACACAGTCAAAGTCTTTAGCATGGTCAATGAAGCAGAAGTAGATGTTTTTCTGGAACTCTCTTGCTTTCTCAATGATCCATTGAATGTTAGCAATTTGATCTCCAATTCCTCTGTCTTTTCTAAACCAAGCTTGTACATTTGGAAGTTCTTTGATCATGTCTTATTGAAGCCTGGTTTGGAGAATTTTGAAGATAACCATGCTAGCATGTTAAATGAGTGAATTTGTACAGTAGTTTGAATACTCTTTGGCATTTCCCTTCTTTGGGATTGCAATGAAAACTGACCTTTTCAAGTCCTGTGACCACTGATGAGTCTTCCAAATTTGCTGACATATTGAGTCCAGCACTTTAATCACATTCTTTTAGGATTTTAAATGTCAGCTGGAAATCCATCACTTCCACTAGCTTTGTTCATAGTAATGCTTCCTAAGGCCTACTTGACTTAACACTCAAAGATGTCTGGATCTAGGTGAGTTACCACACCATCATGGTTATTTGTATCATTAATACAATTTTTGGATATAGTTCTTCTGTGCGTTATTGCCAACACTTCTTAATCTCTTCTGCTTTGGTTAGGTCCATATCGTTTCTGTCCTTTATCATGCCCATCTTTGTATGAAATGTTCCCTTGATATCTCCAAATTTCTTGAAGATATTTCTTGTATCTTATTCTATTGTTTTCCTCTCTTTCTTTGCATTGCTTATTTAAAAGCCCTTCTTATCTCTCCTTGCTCTACTCTGGAAATCTGCAGTCAATTGGGTATATCTTTCCCTTTCTCCTTTGCCTTTCATTTCTCTTTTTTCCCCACTATTTGTAAAGCCTCCTCAGACAACCATTTTGCCTCTTGTAACTTTTTTTTTACCTTTGGGATGGTTTTGGTCACTGTCTCTTATACAATGCTATGAACATCCATTCATAGTTCCTTCCTACCAGATCTAACTCCTTGAATCAATTTATCACCTCCACTGTATAAATGATTTGACTTAGATCATACATGATTGGCCTAGTGGTTTTCCCTACTTTCTTCAATTTAAGCCTGAATTTTGCAACAGGAGCTCATAATCTGAGTCACAGTCAGCTCCTGGTCTTGTTTTTGGTGACTGTATAGAGCTCCTCCATTTTTGGCTGCTAAGAACACAGTCTGATACTGGTATTGACCATTTGGTGATGTCCATGTGTAATTATCTCTTGTGTATTTGGAAGAGGGTGTTTGCTACTACCAGTTTGTTCTTTTGATGCAACTGTTAACATTTGCCTTGCTTCACTCTGTACTCCAAGGCCAAACTTGCCTGTTACTCCAGATATAGCTTGACTTTATAGTTTTGCATTCTAATATACCCTGTGAAGAAAAGGACATCTATTTTTTTTTTTTTTTTGATGTTAGTTTTAGAAGTTTGTCTAGAAGTTTAGCTCTTGTAGGTCTTCAGAGAACCAATCAACTTCAGTTTCTTCATCATCAGTGGTTGGGGCATCAACTTGTATTACTATGATAAAAAAATGTTTTGCCTGTGATTGGCCTGTTCAGATTTTCTCTTTCTTCCTGATTCAGTTTTGGAATTTGTCCATTTCTTCCAAACTGTCCATTTTACTGGCATATAGTTGCTCACATTAGTCACTTATGTTCCTTCATATTTCTGCTTTGTCTGTTGTGATTTCTTCATTTCCATTTCTAATTTTATGAATTTGATTAATATCCCTTTTTTCTTGATGAGTTGGCTAACAGTTTGTCTATTGTGTTTATCTTCTCAAGAACGAAATTTTAGTTTTGTTGCTCTTTGTTATATTTTCTTTTCTTTCTCATTTATTTCTGCTCTGATTTTTATGATTTCTTTCCTCCTACCAACTTTGAGTTCATTTTCTTGTTCTTTTTCTAGTTGCTTTAGGTGAAAAGTTGGGTTGTTTATTTGATGATTCTCTTGTTTCTTGAAGTAGGCTTGTATTGCTATGGATCTCTGTCTTAGCATTGCTTTTACTGAATTTCATAGGTTTTGTTTGTCATATTTTAATTTTTATTTGTTTCTATGCATATTTTGATTTCCTTTTTTATTTCTTCCATGATCTGTTAGTTATTTAGATGTGTATGGTTTAGCCTCCATATGTTTGTGATTTTAATATGTTTTTGTTCCCTGTAGTTGACATGTAATTTTAGCACATTGCATTTAGAAAAGATCCTTGAAATGATTTCATTCTTGTTAAATTTACCAAGGTTGATTTATGGCCTAGGATGTGATCTACCCTGGAGAATGTTCCATGTGCACTTGAGAAAAGTTGAAAGCCATTGTTTTGGGGTGAAATGCCCTATAGATATCAATTAGGTCTAACTGGTTCATTGTATCATTTAAAGCTTATGTTACCTTGCTAATTTTCTATTTGGTTGATCTATCTGTGTGTGTCTGTGCAGAATTGAAGTCCCCCTCTATTATTGTGTTACTGTTAATTCCTCCTTTCATATTTGTTGGGATTTGCCTTATGTATTTGGTGCTCCTATGTTGGATGCATATATATTTATAATTGCTATATTTTCTTCTTGGGTTGATACTTTGGTCATTATGTAGGGTCCTATTTGTCTCTTATCACTGGCTTTATTTCAAAGTCTATTTTATCTGATATGGCTATTCGTATTCCTGCTTTCTTTTGGTCTCCATTTGCATAAAATATCTTTTTCCAGCCCCTCACTTTCAGTCTGCATGTTTCCCTAGGTTTGAGGTGGGTCTGTTTTAGACAGCATATAGAAGGGTTTTGTTTTTGTATCCATTCAGCCAGCCTTTGTCTTTTGGTTGGAGCATTGAACCCATTTACATTTAAGGTAATTATTGATAAGTGTGATCCTGTTACCATTTCCTTTTTTTTGGGGGGGGAGGGGCTTGTTTTTATAAGACTCTTCTGTGTTTCTGTCTAGAGAATATCCTTTAGCGTTTATTGAAGAGCTGGTTTGGTGTTCTGAATTCTCTCAGTTTTGCTTGTCTATACAGCTTTTGATTTCTCCTTCATATCTAATGAGATCTTGGCTTGGTAGAGTAGTCTTAGTTGTAGGTTTTTCTTTTTCTTCACTTTAAGTATGTCCAACCATTCCCTTCTGACTTTACTCTTGCTGATTTTAATGTTTGTTCTTTGTTTTCAATTTTTATAAGTTAGTTTGTTGAAGAGCTGGTTTGGTGTTCTGAATTCTCTCAGTTTTGCTTGTCTGTACAGTTTTTGATTTCTCCTTCATATCTAATGAGATCTTGGCTTGGTAGAGTAGTCTTAGTTGTAGGTTTTTCTCTTTCTTCACTTCAAGTATGTCCAACCATTCCCTTCTGACTTTACTCTTGCTGATTTTAATGTTTGTTCTTTGTTTTCAATTTTTATAAGTTTGATTAATACATGTTTTGGGGGTGTTTCACCTTGGGTTTATCCTGCTAGGAGCTGTCTGGGTTCTTGGACTTGGATGACTATTTCCTTCCCCATTTTAAGAAAGTTTCCGACTAGTATCCCCTGAAGTATATTTTTCATACCCTTTATTTTTCTTTTCTTCTAGGACACCTGTGATTTGAATGTTGGGGCATTAACAATGTATTCGAGGTCTCTGAGATTGTCCTCTTTTCTTTTAATTCTTTTTCTTTTCTCCTCTCTGCTTCATTTATTTCTACCATTCTATCTTCTACCTCACTTATCTTCTCTTCTGCCTCAGTTGTTCTACTGCTGGTTCCCTCCATAGTGCTTTAATCTCAGCTATTGTATTGATTATTATTGATTGAGTCCTCTGTATTTCTTCTAGGTCTTGTAAACATTTCTTGCATCTTCTCAATTCTTGTCTGTAGTCTGTTTACCTGTAACTCCATTTTGTTTTCAAGTTATTGGATCATATTTACTATTGTTATTCTGAATTCTTTTTCAGGTAGATTACCTGTCTCCTTATCTTCTGTTTGGTTCAGGGGATTTTCATCATGTTCCTTCACCTGATGAATATTTCTCTGCCTTTTCACTTTGTTTAGCTTGCTGTATTTGGGGTGCCCTTTCTGCATGCTGGAAGTTCATGGTTCCTTTTTATTGTGGAGACTGCTCCCTGAAGATAGGGTTGGACCAGTGGTTTGTAAAGGTTTCCTGGTTGGGAGAACTCGTGTCTCTGTTCTGGTTGGTGGAGCTGGATCCACTCTCTGGCTTGCAATGAAGTGTGCAGTAGTGACTTTTGGACAGTCTATGGGCTTGGCATCTCTTTGGGAAGCTCATCTTTTAATGCTCATGGTTGTGTTT